>JAVYIG010006655.1:0-113967 GCA_035222895.1 Strongylocentrotus droebachiensis | reverse complement strand
GATGAATATCAGATAAATCTAATAAGTATATACGTGAATAAATGCAAGAAAATGAAATATGATGAAATACACATGAAAAAACAATCTTGAAAGAAAAAGAATGAGCTATAAAAAGTGTGTAATAAACGATAAATGTATATTGACCATCAATTTAAGTGCACAAGGTGCTAATTTGAACGCTACAAATGATTTAGAATGCTAGAAGTACACTGTCGCGTTGTCAGAAAATCGTGTTGCGCCAAATCGAATGACCAAATAGCGAAAGAAGCACATTGTTCATTAATTTGAATGAAACATACGTAGATTCTAACGAAAATTCCATAGATTTGAAAATTAGAAAAGGGAATATAAACCTGAGATATACCTGACTGCACTAAAACCGTCGAATTTGAACGCAAGACAAATTCATTTGAATGACAAACTCGCGAATTTGGCCGGGAAATCCTATACCAATACTCATTCTACATACAAAGAATCATGCGCTACGATTGGTCTAAAAGTCAATTACGTGATGAAAGATAGTTCGCCCCGGGGTGAGATTCGAACCTTTAATCCTTGGACTGAACACATGCCATCAGAAAATGCATGATATAGTCCTTATAATATCAAACATTTCATTTTTTGTTTAAATGTCTTTCAGTACTAGTACTAGAAATACTGAGAATTTTCACTTGCCACTTGTACAACTTCATATAAACATACAGTAATATTTAATGGACCTTGCTTATGGAGTACTATACCTCGTAAAATACGTGAATTGAAATTTGTTAACACTTTTAAACGTAAATACAAGAAAAACTTGATGGACGTATATTGATTTTAGCTACAGTTTTTAACGGTTTTTAAATTCATTATATTTTACATGTAATTGTTATTTGTTTTACTTTTATTATAACTTAACTTTTTATATTGTACTAATTGGTCAGCCGCATACAAGGACCACCTCCTTTCTGGCTGCTTCCAGCATTAGCAATTTCCTTTGTATTATTCATGTTTGTAAATTGATTCTGTGTATTTCTGTGTTTATCTATGTTAGTAATTGTAATTGTGTGAAACTTTGTATACTGCTTTTGTTTTACCCTGTATGTTTTTTATTGCTTGGCAAAATAAATTGAATTGAATTGAATTGAATTAAATTGAATTGAATTGAATTGAATTGAATTAATTACAGCGTGGATTTGCAAATTTCAATATCATGACTGCGAAATTTCCCAAAGCTCAGCAGACGATACATAGTGGTCAGTTACCACCAAAGGTTAATTACCTACGTCAAATGAAATGAATTTACTTATCATTTCCAATTTTTGCCTTAATAATTATTTTTAATTGTTTTTTCATTGTTTACATGTATTTTTTTTTTCTTTTTGTTTTGGAGGGAGGGGGTCTAAATTAAATCTATATTATTTCAATCACTGACTTCGAAGAAATGATAATGAATCATTCGGTCAATCTATGAATCAACCGCAATTTACGATAGACAGTAATAAACTGGCTTAATAATAATAATATGCAACTTTGATATAGCGCGAATTACAATAAAATCTCTAAACGCTTCCAAACTTGGAGATTATTACCCTGGATTTAGCAGCCATTACGGCGCTCTAGCAATTTAAGGAATTAATTCCTGTCAGGTACCCATTTACATCACCCGGGTTGAGTGTGGCAAATGTGGATCAATCTCTTGCCAAATGACATTAGTGCCGCGGCGGCACTCGAACCGCAGACCTTGTGATCGACATTCCGGTGACGTAACCACTCGATTACTCAACCACGACACATCTACCTCTTAAACAATATTTGTTTCAATTTAACTGATTGACCAACGTCAAATTTAATCTACTGGCTACTGAAAACGGGTCATTCATGTATTAAGTCTATGATAGTTAGAGAAATTCAGTAGTCAACGGGTTAAACTGGCTTGCCCGCTCAACCAGAAAGTTTTGATGGGCTCTACCAGGAAATGCAGAGAGCAAAGCCTTTTATTTCATTAGTTGTAAAGTTCACTGCATTTTCACGGCATCCAACACTTGCTGATACCAGCCAGAATAAATAATTGTCAAGTGTTGACTTCCCACTCTTTCACAAATATCTTTTTTATACTCGTCGTTATAGATATATATATATATATAAATATATATATATATTTCTAAAAATATTTTGAAATATCTCTATGGAGAGATTTCTTTACCAACACACAACTTCTAACGGTTAGGCCTATGAGTTGTTGTTACCAGGGCGGCAACATTACTACTTTTTGCCAAGTCGGAATTTCGTACCATATCATAAATCCCCAAAGTTGATTTTCCGAAAGTAATCCTGTTTTCATATGGATTTCGTGAATTGGATAATCTCAGTGAAAGAGATGAACATGATCAAATGACAACGTTATCAAGGGATATCTGTAACATACCAGATACCAGGAACCTGAACATCAGAAAAAACATGAAAGCAACGTTGTAATAGCGGAAAACACTTGAATATGAATAGGTTATTTCACTGAACACATTTCCTTATAAGGAAAAATTGTCCGTTGATCAGATACTCTCAACAAAAAAATGATATGACCGAGGAGGAAGTTAACAACTAAATTTTGGAGACAAATTGATATGTATCAGAAACAACAATTTGGAGATTCATTTGCAAGGTGTTTATGCTGACATTCATCTCGGCATTTTTGCAGTAAATGTTATCAACTTCTGAGAGTTACAATTGCATTGTATAGATCCTTACGATATATTATAGAGAGTTTCCTACCCGAGACACGGATTTATAGTAGACAAAACTTAATATGGCTGGAATATTCATCTTCGTTTGTGCAGTTATTCTGTCAACCTGTGTGAGCCATCCGTTTGCACATGCCAGGCCAGACATAAGTAAGTCGTAGTCCCTGTTCCGTAAATTCGTTATTATATGATCATATTGATTTATCAAGAAATCATATCAATTAAATGTTGAGCATGATACTTTAACAAATTGGTTTTGGTGATTAGCATACCCTGTTCTTATTAATGTAGATTTCATATGTATTGTAATTTGTAGGTTTATTTGCACTTTTTTGTTTTGTTTAATATATAACTGTTTATCATTGTATTTTGTATGTTATAGCGCTTGGAGTCTATAGTAAGCGCTTTATAAGCACCTTTTTTATTATTATTATTATGTGGTCAATTTCAGGCATTTTAATTATATTAAGTTTGTATATATTTATTTATTATGACTTCTTTATAAAGGGAAGTCTCTTAAGAACATAAGAACTTCTTTGCATAATACAATTCGAAATACGATAGTTACCATAGTGTGAAAATATAAAGCTGGTAACTTTGCGCAAAGTCAATTATTATTCTTTTTTGTTACAGTTATCAATTTACAGTCAAATGAGACAAAAATCCTCGACTCACGAAAACTTCCTTCGTGGTATGACAGCGACATCGACATTGTGTGGCATGTGAGGGCTCCTTCGGGATACCGTATCATGGTCCACTTTGCCGAATTCGAAATGGCGTTTTACAGGTACATGTATTTCGTATATGTCTACGACGGAATAACATCAGAGAATCGGTCTTCAAATCCGAGGGAAACTCTTTCTGGACGATCTGTTCCAGGGAATATCACCACGGTTGGAGCTTACCTCTGGATTCGCTTTACCATTGATGACTTGTATTACGTAATATACCGTGACTACTTCGGTTTTAGAGCCGTGCTTACGGCCGTAGAGACAACTGGTGAGTTACATGCGTCTCACGATTCATGTTATATTACTGAATACGAAGTGTTTTAAGTTACATAATGCCATGAATGCCTCCTTATGAATCTAATTAAAACAGGCAATTGAGTTGCAACTTTTTTATTGGGAATTATCGAAGTGTTGAACTTCAGTTACATTGGTAAAGAAAAAGCCTATGTTGTGTGAAATCAACCAAGAGAGTATTTTAAAAATAAGTTTTAGGTACGCCGATACATTTACAATTTCTACCAAACAGGAAGAAAAGCTTTCCTTTGCCAAACGTTTTTTCCACTGTATGTGTGTTTAGGCCTATCCCAAATGATCTCATAAATTGCCATTGTATTAATTGTTGTCACCAATTTTTGTTCTTCATCTTTCCATTCTGTATTTTGGGGAACACACATATATAACTTGTTTTTCAAGGAGAATGACAATATTCTTTGAAAATCTTTCATATTGTTTTCATTTTCATTCGTCTATTATCAAATCCACAGTTATAATGTTAGATGCGATTGAGACAGAAAGCATATCTTCGCCGAACTTTCCTGCAAACTATGACAATAACATCGACATCGCCCTGCAATTGATAGCACCGTCAGGCTACAGAGTCCATGTTCATTTTCGCAATTTCGAATCTGAGGCGAATTCAGACTTTGTATACATCTACGAAGGATGGACATCGAATTTTTCAAATTCAACGTTGGTGGCGTCTCTGTCTGGAAGGTCTATCCCAGATAATATAACAAGCATGGGATCTTATCTTTGGATTCGATTCGCCAGCAACGAAAGAAACAGATTCAAAGGATTCCAAGCACTGCTCAATGCCCAAAAAACAGGTAGGTTTAATACGTTCCATGATACCGACGGTATGTGAAATTGAATATAATGTATTATTATACATACGAACCTCTTTACCCACGGAATGAAATCATGTATTTGATTCCCTTTCTTTGGTCGACTTCATAATTGTTTTCGATTCATGTTGGTTTTTGCTCCATGTATACAAAAGACCGATTCTAGTCATAAATATTTCTTAAAGGGATATAAATTGTTAACATTTAAGGGATAGTTGAGTTCTGTTGCAGAGGGCGCTAAACAAAAAAAAATTGTTGTGAGATAATGAAAAGCTGAGGTTTAAATTCGAAAAAACATAACCTTTAAATGACAAAATCACCGTTGTTTGATCAAAATCGGTTTAGAGACGGCTGAAATATCCATAAATATAACGATTTATAATACTTGTGTACCACCATAAATATAAGATAATTTTAAAAAGCCGTTGAAAAAACGAAATAGCGCCTTTTGCGTTGTATTTCAGCCAATGCCGATGTTTGCTTTTTTGTTGGAAGTTTCGTGTTGGTTATATTACGCACAACCAACCGACCCATGTATTGTTATTTTTAATTAAATAATTAATTAACGGTCACCGTATTTTTTTTAAAGTCGACCTGAATTGGTATAATCGTATTGGCCAAATTTCACACATTTTTGGGTCTAAAATTACCTTCATAGCAAGTTTAGGTTCTTTAAGGGCACTAGAAATGTCATAGATAAGAAAAGGAGCAATAACCATGCACTTTGAAGGCATTTGCGGTCTGAAAACAGAACTCAAATATCCCTTTAATTTGATCTTATAGAGCTAATACACGGGGAGCAGAACAGCTTGATCGTGTCCATCAAAACAGAATTATGTATGTACTACAGACAAACTGTTTCATCTCGTTTTTACATTCAAAATTAAGTTCCAACCAATCCGTGATAATGAAAGCTTTTTTTCTCGACAAATATAAAGTTGTTTGTTGATTACCAAAACTAAAAAGAACTAAAATAAAAACAACGAATATATGAAAAGCCGTTTAGATGGATTCTGGCCCT
Organism: Strongylocentrotus droebachiensis; assembly: GCA_035222895.1. Lineage (NCBI taxonomy): Eukaryota > Metazoa > Echinodermata > Echinoidea > Camarodonta > Strongylocentrotidae > Strongylocentrotus > Strongylocentrotus droebachiensis. The sequence continues at coordinate 108,368 of JAVYIG010006655.1, read as the reverse complement.
TTTCCCCCACATGTATTCAATTGTAATTCACCCTTATTATGGAGTAGTGTGTCTTCGTATAAAAAAAGCCTAATCATTTCCCAACCTACATTCTTACATCGTTGACACCATCGGGTGTGATAGGGCTTGGCCGCAATGTGACCTCTAAACCTGGAACTACTGGACCAACATATTCCGCGAACTCTACAGCAACATCGTCCGAATCGCCAAGAGGTTTGTGTTTAAATCATAATATGTTCTGTTTCCATACGATATCGGTGCGTTTAGGCTTAGAGAGAGAGAGAGAGAGAGGGGGGAGAGAGAAGAGAAGAAGAAGAAGAAGAGAAGAAGAAGAAGAAGAAGAAGAAGAAGAAGAAGAAAAAGAAGAAAATGAACTAAGAAAATGGGTTAATTTGATATGTATGGGCACATCAGATAGATTTAAAACTTGGGAGTAAGATGTATACTTAGTAATACTGATGAATCGGTCTGGCCCTTCAGATGCCCCTCCAATGCTTCGCCATGAAAATATATCATATGGGCGTGTTTGCTTTTCGCATTTTATGTCAGTCCTATTAGAAAACATTAAATATACATGTATACACGCCATTTAAGGTAATTTGAATATGATATGATGTGCTACAAAATCTATGTTGATCTTGGTATTGATTATGCATAACAACCTGGGTCATTTACAGAACCAATTGATTCTCAAATGGTTATCCTTTTCCTTTCCTTATTGTTAAACGTTGGAACAGAATTAAGCTTGGTGCCAATACTAAGCTCCACTTTGGTCCCGCTATTCGCTATCGCTATCATCGTGCTTTTCGTGTGCTTGCTCTGTCGACGAAAAGGGTAAATAGTCTTCCATTATCATTGATGTTGTTGTTAATTCCTGGCTAATAAATGTCCATGAACAACACTCAAATATTGGTCATTACAGCAAATTATCAAATATTCTTTAGCATCGCAAACATGCTTTCTAAAGTCGGCCTATTAAATTAATTAATTAATTATTCTCGCATACGTTTTTTGAAAGGTTATTTACTTTTTCATTCATACATAGATAAAACATCCACTATTTCATTCTGGGGTCATCCCGGTAGAAAGACGAAAACAACAAATATATTTGACTTTAGAAAAACAGGCCCGTGAGACTGTCAGCAGCGAGATCGATCGCCAGTCCATGAGACCGATAAAACAAAGAAATACATAAAACAGAGAAATATGTGTCTAATGCTATGGTCACATTACCCAAAAGTAGCCTGCTCGGCGGCCGAGCGACGAGTTTTTAACCAATTCTGCCCGGCGGCTGGCCGGCCACCGAGCGGCGGCCGCCCAGGCATCGCTCGGTTGCCGCTGAAGTTTTAGCGCGGAGTTAAAATTTGGGCGGCGCCTGCTCACTTTTCACTCGCCGCCCAAAATACGCTCGGTGCCTGGGCGGTCGCCGCCCGGGCCCCGACCTAATCGCTGGGCGATGCCTAATTCCAGCAGCGACCGAGCAGGCTACTGATCGGTCGGTCGCTGCTCTGATTTGTGACCATAGCTTTATGGGCCGTCGGTCTCATGAAATCTCTGAATAGTGACTAGCCTCGTACCTTTCATTTCATCAGTTCTAAATAAAATTGCAAGAATGTCTTCATTAATATATCAGGCTGAAGCATGGGTCATCTCAAGGTATCGCCGCCTCCGGAGAGCCTCGAGAGAGTCTTGGAATGAAGGATAACCCGACATTTGAATCGCCCAATGTTCATGATCTCTTGATGGCAGAAGTTATGGGTCGTCATGGCGGGAATGATCCAAACATGGCCCTTACGACTCCCCGTGTTGGCCCTACATTCCAAGTATACGAACCATTACGAGGGGTAAAATCCCAGGGAGACGTATATGAGGTACCTGTAAATCGGGCCAATGGACAAACTGGTTCAGAGTTTGGTAAGACCTTGCATAAGCTTCAGGTACACCCCGAGACCGACTATGAAATCACACATGAATACCAGGACCTTACGATTAGTGTAGTTGTAAGGAATTATTCACGTAATGAAAGCCCCATACGTGGGCTTCAGGTACAACCTGAGACTGAATATGAAGTAATACATGAAAGCGAGTATATGAATGTGCAATAAATGATTTTTCGTTTAACTCTAACCGTTTCTATAAGACAGGTTATTAAATTACAAATTACATAATTTAGATCAAATTCAAACAAATAAACTCAAAGAAGAGAAGATTCATGCCATCAGTTTTTATTAGGTCACTCATTTTCAAGTATCTTGATTACATCACAAAAATGAACAGTTATGTCATACATTTTACATCATTGAATGTTATAGGGCTTAGAGATAAGCTTAAAACGAGGTAAGATTTTCATTTGGCTTAATCAACCGAACAGTGATATTATCTTTGTACAAGAAACGTATTGGTCAATTGATTTAGAGCCGATAATTCGTATTGAATTGAAAGGTTTAGTGTTTATTCAACCATGGTACAAATCATTCTGGAAGAGTTGCCATTTTTATTAAGGATAACTCATGTATTGACAAAAAATAAGTACTCTTTTTAAAGGAGAAGGTAAAATATTATCACATGTCAAGGTGAATGTTACTTATTTATACATTTCTATGCTCATTCTAAACGATCAGAAAAGGATTTATTTTATAAAAATTGTGTAAATTCAAATGAGAAAATTGTTCTTGGTGGTGTTTGGAATTATGCCCAGAATAAAACTTTAGATACTAAAGGGATATTATACATATTGTTATATGATTATATCAACAACTTCAAAAATCAATACTTTTTGCTAAATATTTGGAGAAAATAGAAAGTATACGTGGAGGCAGAGCTCACGTAAGTTATCCTCCCGATTAGATTATTGGTTGATCTCTCGCGAGCCGTGCCAATACGTTTACTCTACAGACATCAGGCTATGTGTGAATTGTAATCATAATGCTATCTCATTGAAGTTAAAACTTATCAACGAGAAATGAGGAAGAGGCTATTGGAAATTCAACAATGAAGGATGAGATATATTATAGAAGAATTATCGAAGGTGTTATAAACAACTTAAAGTCAGAACAGAATATGAAGAACTTGATAATTAAGGAATTTGGGAAATGTGCAAAACAAGAATACAAATTTACACAATTAAATATGCTGTAGAGGTACAGAGAAAAAGGAAAGACAATTGTGTACAGTTAGAAAAAGAATATTTCTCTTTGAGAAAAGTAATGGACCAGCGTCATAGTGATAGTATTGCTGAAAAAGAATAACGATAACGAAAGAGATAGATACTTGTTAAGATCAGAAATTCAAAATTGCTTTTATAAGATCCAGAGAGAGACGGAGAAAAATCAACAAAATATTGTCTTGGTCTTGAAAAAAACGTTAAAAGAAAAGAAGTAGTTTGTATTGAAACCATAGGTAAAAATGTCACTGATCAGGAAAGAATATTAAATAAAATTCATGGATATTACTATAACTTATACGAAAACAATAGTGTAACTAAAGACTCCGAATGTGAATGCTACCTATATAATGACAGCAAATGTGGACAGTGTTAGTGAGTTGAAACAACTTTTCATTTTGTATTACACTGTAAACTCGTACGAACATTTTGGAAAATCCTTCAAAGGATTTTATATAACCTTTTTGAGATACATATATATATAAGTGGAGAGCTTCTAGTGATAGGCTATAAAGTGAAAGATGTAACTTACGATATGTTAAATCTTATTTGCAACATAGCACAGTATATATTCTATCGAAATTATATGAAATGTACATTCAAAGGTCAAAAATACAACGCAAATTCTTTATGGGGTGATTTTAAGTTTATGGTGAAATCATATCTGGAAAGTGTAAGTAACTATAAATTTTGATAAAATGGTGAAGTTTGAAATAATCAATAGTTGCTGTAAAACTTAGATTTTTTTGTTATTGTATATACATATTTTATTGACAATAAATATCTAGAAAGAGTGAGAACAAAAATTAAAGTGCTTATGACAGAAGTTATGAAATATTAATATTTATCAAATTTAATATTAATTAATTGAATTGATTATTTTTCGTTATTCGAAATTGATAATAATTTGTGTATATATATATAAATATTGTATATTGAATTCATGAATATACATGATTTAGCTAGAATTCTTAAATCATTCGCCTGGAGTGCGTGGCCTCGAGTCCCTGACAATTCAAGTCTTTGCAAATCGCACATAATATTATTTAAAATAAGAATTTGATAAATATGATTTCTTCCACATTTAGTTCTCAAATGAACATGCAAACTATATTTCATTAAATTCTGTATATCACAACCAAATAACAATGTTAAATGTTGGGGTTGTATTTGTGATCGAGTTTAGGTTGAAGTTGCATCTACATATTCTTTTGTCATATTGTTGTATATGTCGGTGGTGAACGATGATTATGAAAGGAATTAACTGATGAATACCGATTGAATACAGTGATATTTAAAAGGGGTATTTTAAACCTCTGTACAGGAATAGATTTTGTGTATGTATGTAGTGGGACGGTTTAAGAGCCCGGCACGCTACGGCGGGTTGCGTTCTACTACGGTCTGACACAACGCAAGGTCTCAGGATACCATGATTGCTATTGCTTGGGAGACCTTCTTTTTATACCGCCGACACAACGTGCTCCAAAGTCCAATGGCATGCATTTTCACGTTGACTTCTGTCAATGAATATTGGTCCATTACATTACCATTTCATCAAACTTTTGATCTATAGTTAACAACTAAATCATTCATACCCCTTGTAAATGTCTTTTGTTTTGTTTTCTGTAACTCAGGAATGAAAGGTAAACTTGTTTGAATTAGGGCCTTAGTTGAATACCTTTAGGTACTAGATTTAATGCATGTATGTACACGTGACATTCTCAATATACATAAATCAGGACAAATCAATTTTTGATATACTTAAGATATTACAAAACTTGGTGAGGGTATGAATAATTTAGTTGTAAACTATTAAAATATATATTTTCACGATGTATTTTGAACAATCTTCCCCTAGTGTGTTGCAAGGTACTAAAACTAAACATATAGCGATGGGCTTTTGGCAAGCTAGTACTTAAGACGGTTTCGTGAAAAGATACCCTGACGTTTCGAGGTCTGTCCCGGTAGTAGCGAGCCACGAGGAAGAAGAGCATCGCTGATGCCATCAAAACATCAACACTTACTCCAGTCAGGACATTATCAAATATCAGATTTTTTCCTGGAAAGAGATGGGAAATGAAAACATTGAATGCGTTAGCGGTAGTTATATGACCTCTTTTTGTAGGGCTACTATATCCCAGTTATTTATTTGATGCCTATGTATATATTTGTATTTAATAATCCAATGACCTTTTACATTTTGCACACTCACAATTCTTTATAATGAATGTTATGTATACAAAGCCAATTCGATGTTTTAATTACCTTATTTCCCAGTTATGATGAATAAATCCCTCTTGGCGATGTTGTTGTAGAAAGAACGACTGTCGGCTACTGGTATATGCCACGAAAAACAACGGAAAAGAAACAGTGAAAGAAAGAAGAACAAAAAACATGTTTGAGTAAATAACTGTAACACGAATAAAATATTTGGGAAGTCAAAAACGTAGGAGTGCCATACCATAGGGCGTTGGAATAACAACAGTGCCGAGATTTGTAGACGTCGGCGCGCATTAGCGTCAAATAATCGTAACATTAGAGCGTCGTAAGATAAGGATGTGTAACATATTGCGTCATCAAAAGGGGCGTGACACATTAGCAGTATAGCAGTGACGTCACTATTAGAAGTTGGAACATATTGACATTAACGAACACAGGGGTAACATGGGGGTGTCGAAAGAGCGTTGTAACAACGAGGCGTCGCAACATAGTGCTGTCGTAACATAAGGGAGTCGTCATATAGGGGTATCGTAACGTAGGGGTGACGTAATATAAGGGCGTCGTGACACAAGGGCGTCGTAACGTTAGGGTATCGTAACATTTGCGCGTCTTAAGATAGGGGCGGCCTTACAAAAGGGCAACCTAACATAAGGGCGTCGTAACATAGGGCGTCGTAACACATGTGTCGCAATATAGTGATGTCGGAACATAGGGTTGTGAAGAATTTGGTAGACTACATGGACCACCATGGCAAGGTCTTTTTACGTCACTGGTGAAACCACATATTTAATAGTCAATCCAATACACACAAAGGCATTTCTCACCTATATTCGCGTTGGCCTGGCATACAAATCCTTGATATGTTTTTACACAACGCTGTGTAGACCTATCGCATCTTTCAAAGCAGGGATCTAGAAATTGAAAAGAAAACGAGTAAAAGAAAGTAAATCTTTTCTTATTGTCTACGGAAGCCGGATGGATTATAAGCCTAAGCAAATGAAAGAGTTCAGTAATCAGGGGGTTATATTCTTCCCTTACTTTTAATACGATCCGATGGTAAGAATGTTATTGAAGACGGGTGCGGTGGAGTCTTCATTTCGTTCAATTACGATTTTAGTAATTTACCTTTTTTATTACTGCCCCCCCCCCCCCTACTATAAACTTCATTTACTACGTCAACTATACATACATATATATAATTGATGATGGAAAACGAATATGCAAACTACTATTTTATATCATTATTAGTGCATATCTATTAACACTATACAATCACGATAATAAAATACTTTTACAAAATAATTTTGTAGAACAGCACATGTTGAAACAAATAAACATCAGCTGAGCCATTCCAACCTATTATGCATTTTTTCCTTCTCCTTTTAATGTTACTTTTTTTTTATCCGTTCCTGTGTGAAAACCCCTTTGAGTAAACCTAAATGAGAAATATTGCTATAAAATTCAGAATCGTATTCAGTTATCTTTGGGACCGTTTTTTTCTTTTTTTTCTTTATCTTATAATGATATAAGTAAGACAACCTTTGGAATGAGGGTTCCTTATCTCAGAACTTCAGCTTTTGTTTTCAACTGGTTACGACCTCCATATCAATATCATAGTTTAATTTATCATAAAGTAAACACAATGCCTTATTAGCGTGTATCATATGAAACAAAGAGGTGGCAATAGTGGATTCTTAGCGGCTGCGAATCTAGGGAGGTGTTTGGAGGCTTTGGAGGCTGACCCCCCCCCCCCCACACACACACACACACACAAAATTATTTTAAAAAAATGAAAAAAATGAGCCGAGCCCCCTACTTTTTTTCGATCATAAATAAATTAAAGCGAGGCACAATGCAGGAACCCCAAACACCCCCCCCCCCCCCTCCCCCCGCCCCACCGAAAATATAGTTCAGACCCGGGTATGATTTTTAGAGAAATACTGATAACTTATCAAAATACTTGACCGAGCTTCTCATTTTAAGTAAACAAGAAAAATCGCTGCTATAAAAATTGCTGGGAATTCCCTTAATATATGGTCCAACAAGACGATATGAATGTCTGAATACCACGGCTCTCAAGTCAAATACATGTATTTAGATTTTTTTGTAATAAAGTCATTTCCCCCATATTCATTTTATGGATTCCACTACTTCTTCCAATGGATGATTCGTTTGTGTTTGTTTGTTTTTCTGTTCCTTCTCGTTTATTTTTAAATTACTCTCTTAGGTTCAAGTAATGCTACGTTTACACTATGTTCCCGGCGGCCACGGCAACCACGCTTCAGGCCACCGTGGACGAAACGGGATTGACGTGACACAACGCGGGGGACCGTATGGGCAAACGTGACAGGCCGTGATTGCCGTGGATACCGTGTCAGATTTTTAAACTGTCAAAAAATTTGCCACGGCAGTCACGGTGCGGATGAGAAACCTAGTAGGCCGTAATAAACCGGGGTGAACGTAACAAAACGTGACAGTCCGTAATAGGCCGTAACAGAACTTGGGGGTGGTCCGTAGTGGGACGGTTTAAGCGCCCGGCACGCTACGGCGGGTTGCGTTCTACTACGGTCTGACACAACGCAAGGTCTCAGGATACCATGATTGCTATTGCTTGGGAGACCTTCTTTTTATACCGCCGGCACAACGTGCTCCAAAGCTACCCTGCGTCCACGTTTCATCCGTACAAAGCCTTGACAGAACGTGAAAAACGTGTCAGACCTTGATCAGAACGTGGGAAACGTGAGGGACCCCATCAGAACGTGACGGGCTAAAAGTGGTCTAAATCCCACGGCGCACTACGTTTCGGGCAAACGGGGCTGCCGTGGCCGCCGGGAACATAGTGTAAACGTAGCATTACGCAATCGAAAGGGCAAATCATGTTGGCTATCTTGGCCCCAGGTCCAACTCGATTCCAAGAAAGGTTAATTAATCGTAAATAATTGTGTCAAGTTTCACATTGACTTTAAAAGTACGCTTTTGGAACATCTATATTCAAGATTTTTTGATAGGATTATGGATCATTCCACGAAGTTAGAGCAAAAAAATTACAATGTCCATGTCCCGTCGCAATGAGATTTTCTACTAAATATAGAGGATGAAAACCTGTTGCAGATTAATTTACGCAATTATAAAGTAATGCCCTGCCAGAATTATTACTGTTCCAGTTGCTTCTCTTTAATATCTTTCCTTAATATACGGTGTTTTTTTTTTGCCAGCGATACATCGACATCATTGTAAAATTGCACAAATTTGGGATCTATAATATTAATTCAGCTTGAAGTTAAAGTAATCTTACACATACATGGTTATGTGTTTTATGCTAAAATAACTTTGAACAAACAGTGTTATGGTTGATATGAGTCATAGTTTCTTATTTCTGGTATGTCACAAAAATCGACCCAACCCAAAGGAATAAATGTTTAACATTTAAAACTGTTTAACATTTTAAATGTAATGTGGGCGATTCTACGAGCTAGAATTCATAGTTGGAATTCAGACTTTTCCATTCGACGAACCCCACCGCGTCTCGATTCCAGTGCCATTGATCAGGACAGTTTTGCCATCCGTTGGTTCGAGTTGGGTAGAATAGAGGAATACTGCTATGTTGGGCAATTACAAAACAAAAGGATATATATACGTCATGTTATGACCTAGTGAAACTAAGTTGGCCAAACTCTGTGTATAGATGGCTCTGCTCGATGCCGAGTAAGTCCAACCCCACGCGGGGAATCGCACTATGCTGGATTTGTTTCCTGTTTTCTCTATCGTAACTATACATAGATTTACACCAAGATACCTCGACAGTTGTCCTCATCAGAATTGTTCGGGTCAAATCGACATTCACACGTCATCGTGGAGTTAACACATTGCTGCGTCCAAGCATCACAATTAGCATTTCCACAATTAATTGAAGCTGAAGAGAAAAATTAAAATAATATATAAATATAAATGATAGCAATATAATTACTTATGATTTAATAATAATGATACTAATACTAATACTAATACTAGTAGTAATAATGATGATAATGATAATAATAATAATAATAATAATAATAATGATGATATCGAAAACGATGATGATGATGATAATACTAATAATGATGATAACATTATAAAATAAATAATAATACACTGTAGGCCTATATATAAATGATAATTAAGACAATTGAAATAAAATTATTGAGAGTTCACTTCTTCACTATGACCGGTTTCAATTTTGTTTCTTCAGATAGTGAATTCAAAATTCATATACATGTACATAAATAAATATATATATATATTATACAATAGCCCCTTTACCCATGAGTAAATCTTATTGTATTGTTTCGTATTATTTAAGTCTTATTTTGAACGTATTTGCACCCAGGTTGTACCTTGTAGAGTCATCATGTACTTTTAAGAATGCTACCAGTTGCCTGATGATCTCGCAAGGCGCGAAACTCGGAGTAGCAACCATGTCCAATTAGTCTGCCTCATTTAATATATATTTTGCTCTGCCTATAGGCATTGAGCACTGTACGGAAGGATAGAGCAAACCTAAGTAATATATAAATATATATATATAAATATATATATATTTGTTGTTAAGGGGTCACTTACGATAAAATTGAGGCGCCGATGGCAGCTGCGGTGGGGCACTGTCACATTGGCATTCACTGTTGCTTTCGGTAGGGGCAATACAAACATCACCCGATACGTTATGTAATACCAGAATACAGGCCAAGAGACTTATCAAGAACGACGACTGTTAAAGAGAAAGCACAAGTCATGTCGACTCACTTAATAATAATAGCTACATTGATATTGCACGTATCCATCACAGGGGAAAAGCTGTCAGAGGCTACAAGAGCAGCAGTACAGTACACAGAAAAGGATGGCATGAACTTGTGATGGCCACAGCGGTTCAAGGACACCTACCCCCTGGACATCCACCCCCGGATAACCACCCCAGTCCACTACCCTCCAGGATGACTACCCCCTGGGACAACTACCCCCAGAAAACTAACCCCTAGGACAACTACCCCCGGACAGCTACCCTCTAGGACAACTATCCCCCGGACAACTACCACCCGGACAACTACCACCCGGACAGCAACCCTCAGACAACTACCCCCTAAGAAAACCGTCCTCTAGGACAACTACCCCCGGACAACTACCCCCGGACAACTATCATAGGGGGTAGTTGTCCGGGGGTAGTTGTCCGGGGATAGTTGTCTTAGGGGGTAGTTGTCCTAGGGGATAGTTGTACGGGGGAAGTTGTCCGGGTAGTTGACTGGGGAATAGTCGTCCTAGAGGGTGGTTGCCCTAGGGGGTAGTTGTCCTAGAGGGTAGTTGACTGGGGGTGGTTATCCGGGGGTAGATGTCCAGGGGGTAGGTGTCCGAATAGGGGCCACAGCAGCGCAGCTAGCGTCACCTGACTGATAGAAGAAGAATCCATCCATCCCAGGGCGTACTCAGGCGCCTACAAATTAAAGTAGTATTATTACCTTGGCATTAGCCTTGAGTTCTTAGGCGCTTAAAACATTTAGGAATAATTTCCTCCAAGGAGGCCATTTACTACACCTGGGTTGAGAGTTGCAAATTTAAGACACCTCTACTCGTTTGTTTATAAAGCTCCAGTAAACTAAACAAAAATCAAAACGTCCTACCATGTTCGTTTATAAAATTGCTTCGTATCGTTCCATTTCGATCTAATTCGTTTTGATTCGTTCACAATCGCTCTAATCCACCCTTTCCACCTTAACATAAATTCAGTGCTGAGTTTTACAGCTATTTTAACATATTAACATTTGAACTATCCGTATCCCAAACCATATCGCCGTACTGTCGATCACAAGGTCCGCGGTTCTAGTCCCGACGCCGCACTAATGTCCTTTGGCAAGACATTGATCTACATTTGCCACACTCCACCCAGGTGAAGTAAATGGGTACCTGGCAGGAATTTATTCCTTGAAATGCTAGAGCGCCGTATGGCAGCCGTGCTAAAGCCAGAGTAATAATCGGGAGCGCCAGGAGGGTCAAATCTGACTGACATGAGCGCTATACAAGAACCCACTATTATTATTATTTAAATTAGCCATGTATGATCATAGCAAAGCGCTGAAGCCATAAACTTACGGCCACGAAACCTTTAATATTATAATAAAGCATGTATAAGGTACAGACTATATTGCGTTATATAGTTCTAGATGCATTTGTACATACCATCGTGATATGATCATCAGGCTACCAATTATCACAAATCCGCTCACAGCAACAGTATTTTGGAAACCAAACTTTGCGTTGACGCGCCGCTTTCTGCTGAAACTCGACTCAGAGCGTCGAATATGGTCGAATCCTGTCCTCAAACACTCATACAACACGTACACTCACATTGTAACAAGGGTCATGGAATGACGATTATTGATTAAAGGCACACTGTCCTACTTGTAGCTACTTGCTCCCTCTATATAGAAAACTTCCCAAATCGGTGCCTGTTGGTCCCCCATGATCCTCTTTTTCTTATGTTAAATGAGAGCTGAGTTAATGAGATAGCCACCTGTCACAATGACCTCGATGGCTCTCTGGGTGGTCTAATCCCTTCTAGCTGCAGTAGTAAAGCCTCCCTTTAAGAAAACAATAAACACGTACCTGACTTTTAACCTCCTCGAAGATTATTTTCGTTATGGTAACTCCGCTTTTGTTTTGATGATATCTGGAAATATTTATCTTGGTTTTTTTTCATGAGTTGATCGTGATGGCGCCAGTTCAGTCTCTCAAAACACACGTTCGAACAAAATCATAGCGTTGAAGGAAAAGCGGTGCAAAACTAAATGACATCTCGTCTGGGTCTACCTACTAAATAATACACTCGGCAATAACAAAAGAAAAAAGTGGACGCCATTTACAATTCAGATTTTCAAATAAGTTTCTTTCACATAGGCCTCTCAAAATAAAAAAATAAACTAATCTTCTTTTAGATGATATGCAATTGGAGAGAGCTTAGCCATTCAACAATTAATGTGCTCTGAAAAAAATGCAAAATTGGGCATCTGGTGATTCAACTGTTGATGAGCATTTCTATTTAGTTAAGTCAAATTAGACAAATGAAGAAGAAAAAAAAGGATCCCAAGAAATACGCATCTTGACCATATTTGTCACAATTGACATCCAGAGAATTTCTTACGGATGAACATGCATGGTGAATGGTAAATTATTGATCTATTTTTGGCAATTTTCTTAATCAGACATTCTAACGTAATATGCCCATCCAAGCGTGAAAGTTCAAAACTTGGATCTTAATTGAAATTAGTAGAGTATTAATTCTTCTTTAGTATTTATATTTGTTATATTTTATTGACGGTTTATATAATAATTGTGAACACTAAAGAGTGTCCACTTTCTTTTATTTTTCTGAGTGTAAAAATAATTCAATTATAAAGGTCTGCGTTACTAGAGCTTCTTTGCTATTTTAAATCAATTCCTTTATACGGTAAATGTACGACTTATTCGACAGTCAATTTTAACTTCTCGTTTTACACATTGTAAATGTCATTTCAAATACACTCAACAACCCTCTCTTTTTGGCACTTGAAAGCATTCCCCCATTCTCTCTCCGTCTCTCTCCTCTGTCTTTATCTATCTTTGATCTATTTCGTAAACGTTTTGCTTTATATGATTCCCCCTGTTTTTCTCTATTTCACCCTTGCTTTCACCCCCTCTCTCTATCTCTCCCTCTCCCCCATCTCTCTCTCTCTCTATCACACAACATACACACACACACTCTCTCTGCTCTGCAGAATATCTCTTTCTGACTTTCTTTTCCCCTTTCTTTATTTCACCCTCCTCTCTCTCCCTTTACCTCTCTCTCCCTCTCCTGCATACATTTCTAAACAGCAAGTAACATTTTATTTACATTTCTTTACCTCTTATATTCTTTTTTTTTTTTTTTTTTGGCTGCGCGCGCTGGTGGCTGCCCGCCCACACTGCACTGCTCTCTGGTTTTTCACTGATTTTGTTGTTTTCATGTGTTATCTCCATTTCTATTTTTGATATTTCATTGTACTTATATCCTGGATGTTACTAGTCAAATTTGGAAGCATTTTAGGTCAGTATTTTTGATGTACTTATTTTGTGAAGTTTTCGAGATTGCTTGAGGTTGTACTCACACATACAGTACACAGTAGAAGCCATGCTATACACATGTCATAGTGTAGCTGGTTTGTTCACTCATGCATAAAGTCTGTGCTGACTTTCTGTCTTTGTTTGCTTTGAATAGGCCTGTACTATCACAATGAATCTCACCACTTCAGTAGCTTTTGTGTGCTGTGTGGTCATGTTGTACTGTAGGTGTCATGTAATGCAACAATGGTGTCATGCTTCTGATCTGGTTTCTGATCCACATGTACAAAATGTTCCCTACATGTATTTAGAAGCTTGACCTGATGCATATCCGTTAAAGTTGAAATTGAAAGGAAAACATTTTTGTGCTCCAGTACAGTTATACGCTAACAGTGTATCCACTTTTCAGATTTTGATATTGTTATCTGGCGATGTGAATCCGAACCCAGGCCCTGTCACACATAACTCGGCCTCCTCGGATAACGATAACAGTACGAGGTATTCTACATCATACAAGTATGATAGTAAAACACTTCACTCTTTTAATTCGCGTTCATATTCGCTACTGTGGCGTGAACAGAATGAGGAATTATGTAATATTATTATGTCTTTAGGTATTAACAGACATGACCAGTGGCGGATCCAGGGGGGGGGGGGGGGGGGGCCGGGCCCCCCCCCCCCCCCTTGAGAAAAAAATCATGCAAAATCACGCGATTTTTACCTTTTTTGGGGGTTGCCCCCCCCCCCCCCTGGCGCTCAAGGGGGGGGGGGGGGGGTGCAAATTTTAAAATTTTCGAGCACCAAAAAAAAAAATGTGCTCACTACCCCCCCCCCCCCCCCCCACTGAGCGACTTTACGGCTGGCTGAGTCGTTGCGATTTTTTTTTTTGGACTCCAAAAAAAAAAAAAGAAAGTGTCCGCTTACCCCCCCCCCCCCCCCCCCCCCCCCCCCCCACTGAGCGACTTTTCGGCCGGCGCGATTTTCAAATTTTCGGGAGCAAAAAAATAAAAAAGTTGGGCCCCCTCCCCTAAGAAATCCTGGATCCGCGCCTGGACATGACATAGGGCGGAAGACACATCGAGGTATGAAGGGGGGCCGTGATCGTTTTAATAACAACCTCAAACTTGGTATGTTGAATTGCCGTTCTGTTCGTAATAAATCTACCTTATTAGAGGAATTTATTATTGACCATAGTTTAGATTTTACATGTGTTTGTGAAACTTGGCTAACTGCATCTGACGATGCAGTGATTGCTGATCTTTGCCCTCGTGGTTATCTGTTCAAGCACCATCCCAGAGCTGCTAAACGTGGCGGCGGGGTCGGTTTTCTCTACAGGGACAGTCTCCACGTCGATATTAATCCAACAGGCAAATTCGAAACCTTTGAATCAATGTCTGGAACTGTATCTGGCGGCTCTACACAGCTCGACATTATAGTCATATACAGACCACCAGGATACCAGTCTTTCACTCAGTTTCTTATCGACTTCTCTGCGCTTCTTGATGAGAGGTTGTGCAAACCATACCCACTTTTGATCACTGGAGATCTAAACATCCATCTAGATAACTCTTCATCCCAGCATACACTCAGGTTTGTGGACCTTATTAACAGTCGTGGCCTATCCTAGTTGGTTACATCGCCGACTCACGACAAAGGTCACATTCTGGACGTCGTCCTGGTGCGCAATTCAGACAATTTGTCAATTTCGAAGCCAAGTATCGTTCAAGGTTTATCAGATCATGCTCCTATCACTTGTGTACTTCGCTTCACTAAGCCTGCACGCACCGACAGAACATTTGCTTCCCGTAATAGTAAAGACATAAACAGGATAGACTTCGCGAAGGATGTTACTGAGAGCGACATTATGCCCTTAACGTCAGAGAGTGTCAACACAGCTACTAGTCGCTACAACACCATTCTTTCTTCGCTCCTTGATATTCACGCTCCTGCCAAGATCCGCAAGGTGAGAGACCGTCAGGACAATCCCTGGTACAACGGCGAGATTACTGCTGAGAAACGTAAACGTAGGCAGCATGAGCGGAGATGGCGATCTAACGGCAAGCTTCACATCGACAAAGAGATGTTCCGTGCGCAACGAGATTTCACGAACTCTCTCGTCGAACGAGCCAAACGTTCGTACTTTGTCGGGCTAATCGATAAATGTGGACATGACTCTAAGAAACTCTTCTCTACGGCCAATCGTCTCTTGAATCGGAAACAGAACTCTCCACTCCCAAGACATGCTGATAGTAAAGAACTGGCTCAAAGATTTATTCAGTTCTTCCGCTCCAAGGTTCAGAAGATTCAGGACAGTCTCACTCCTGACTTAACTCCACCTGATCCTGTCACGTCAGCATCCCTCGAGACGATTCAACCTACCACCTCCGATGAGATACAATCACCGCTTCATAGATTGCCAGCTAAGTCGTGTAAACTAGACCCTGTCTATACTGTTCTCATTAAGGATTGTTCCTCTTCATTTGCCTCTGTTATTTCACAGATTGTCAACTTAAGTATCGTTCAGGCATGCGTACCTTCTGTCCTTAAAGCGGCACACATTCTTCCTTTTTTGAAGAAACCCAATCTTGATTCTGAATTACTAAGTAATTACCGTCCAGTTTCTAATCTCCCGTTTTTGTTTAAAATACTTGAGAGGGTGGTGTTCTCTAGATTAAATGATTACTGTCTCGATAATGACCTCCTTGACCCATTTCAATCTGCATACCGTCCCCACCACAGTGTAGAAACCCTCCTTGTTAATGTATCCAACTTTATACTCCAGGAGATGGATGGCGGAAAAGTAACTGCTATGGTACTCCTTGATTTGTCTTCCGCCTTTGACACTGTTAACCACACTGTTCTGGTGAATACCCTCATGTCACTCGGTATTAAAGGTCAAGCCCTGGAATGGTTTAAATCATACCTGTCATGCCATTCTCAAGCTGTCTTGATAAACGGCTGCCTTTCAGATTTTGTACCACTTACATGCGGAGTTCCGCAAGGCTCTGTGGGCGGGCCCACGCTGTTTTCGTTATATTTAACGGGTTTGAAGAATATTTTTCATCACCATTCTCTCTCTTATCATGTTTATGCTGATGATATTCAAATATATACTTCTTTCAAACCCAATCAGAGCAATGCAGCCAGCGCTATCCATAACATTGAGACTTGTGTACAAGATGTTCATAATTGGTTAAACTTACATTCTCTTAAATTAAATCTCGCCAAATGCGAATTTATAATGTATGGTTCTAAGACTCAGTTAGAGAAGATTTCTATCACTTCAATTACTCTTGCTGGACATGAAACTACCCTATCTAATGTATGTCGCAACCTTGGTGTGTTTCTCGACTCAAACATGACAATGTCTACACAAATTCAATATGTCTCAAAATCAGTACGTTATCAGTTACGCAATTTGGGTTTTATTTGTAAATATCTTAACCGTAGTGCCACTGAGAAAATTACTCATGCTTTAATTTCTTCTCGCTTGAAGTTTGGTAATTGCCTTTTGTTTAGTTCGCCTCACAACCTACTCGCAAAATTACAAAGATTACAGAATGCTGCTGCCCGTGTCGTGACCCTGTCCAACAAGTACAGTCACATCACACCAGTCCTCAAATCACTCCATTGGTTGCCCGTAGAAAAACGTGTATTTTTCAAGATTATTTTGCTATTATTTCACTGTATACATGGCTCTGCTCCGCAGTATAACATCGGCTTGATTAAGCATTACTTTCCTTGTAGACAGCTACGTTCTCAAAACTCTGGCTTACTTGTTACTCCTAGGGTTAAAACAAAGTAGGGGGAGCGAACCTTCGCTCATGCTGGGCCTTCATTATGGAATACTCTCCCTCAATGGATTAAGAATAGCAGTTATGCTGAAGTTTTAAAAAACAATCTTAAGAAATATCTGTTTAATTTAGCTTATAATTGATTACCATAACCTTTTATATCTGTACCTTTCCTATCGCACTTTGTATAAATGTATCATGTATGTATTTCATCTTTTGCACAAGCTGCGCCTTGAGCATTTGACTGTCAAGTGGATTTGTCGCCTTATAAATCATATGTATTATTATTATACTGATACAGGATAATCATCAATATAATTATGTGAGAATGATAAACAAAAGAACTCGTGAATGTTCATGAACAGTAGCACAATATACAATAGTTTAATCAAGCACGCTTAATTTCCATGATTTACAGCACCAATCATAATAATCATAGATATAAAAGTCAAATGACATACAAACAATACAATCATGCAACAATTCCACGTGTATAATCAGCCTTGAATGATAGTTTGCATTACAGATCAAATTCGTCACATGATCTTTGTTAATAATGAAAAAAAGATTTTAAATTAGTATATTTCACGTAGAATTGTATACGTATCCGTCATTAATACATACAATGTAACTATACAAACTTCAACATCCGAAAACTTAAAAACTAGTCTTTAAAAAGTAACAAGCTTTGTTTAGCAATAACATAAAACAACATTTCTTCAAGATACTTAAAGAACAGCAACTCATTAACACATAAAACCTAACACAAGTTTTTCAAGATTTTGGTAAAGGAAGGTTACAGTGTTAATCAAAATGTCATGCATCGGTGAAGTTGTATATTTTCTTTTAACGGCAGAGTATTTTAACCGACATCACTACCACTGCTGTAATGTATTTTCAATTGCGCCATCTTTCGGTGAAGGCGTACATAGAGCGATTGCCTGTTCCTAGCGCGCGTCATCTGTTGGTAATGCATTGTTGGACATGGCTGTCGACACATCGTGTCATTGTGAGCAGCAGATGGCAGTATATGTAAATGTAGAGTAGTGTCAGTAGAATACTCTGCTTTTACCCTCCAGCTTGTATTGCAACTATAGTAGAATGTTTTCTGCGAATACAATGTTCTCTCTAGCAAAAAGAAAAGAAATCTCAAAATGATTTGTTCAATACAGGTTTTGAAGAAGAGAGACATTGTGTATCCTTATCGAAACTCTGACAACATTATTGAATCGAACTTTCAAAATGCTGCCGTTTTATGTAATGAATGAATCTGCATGTAAAATGAACAAATCAGCCGTTTAAATTAACCTTGTAAACTAAATAACGATGTAGAAACGCAAACGTAAATGAAACGATGTTAGAAAAGAAATAGATTCGTTTGAAGTATTTCGATAAACGAATGCAATATCACGTAATACAAATTTGAAACGTGATATAATACAGGACTGAATAGCGTGATGACAAAATGAAAACTAAAAAACCTATACAAGAATTCAGATGATAAGTTCATAATTGTCAAACCGCTTAAAGTTATTGAACATCACTACACTTCGTTGATATACAAATTATGCAGACCTCTTGCAAATTAACACAGTAGATTAATTAGCCCTTAACGTATGCCACACATATCAGAAGTAAATAAAGTATAAATTTGGCAAGTTTGATAACTAAATCAATAGATACGTTCCACTTTCCAAGCTCAATTTGAATTGCAGTTTTAATTATTTTTCTAAGAAATGTGACTTGTTTATTTTCTTTTTTTCTTCAGAAACCATTATCTACAGAACCAACAACAAAAACGAATGGCCTCTTTAAAAATATATGGAAAATACAGTCGCATTGTTTGATAACAAAAAAGAACATGTAAAAGTTCAACTTTATTTCTTATTCCTAAACCTACCGAATAAGATTTACTTCTTTTTTTTAAACAATTGAAAAAACATGAAGCACAAATTCTATTTCGTCAACTTGTCATCGCATTTCTAAATAGTTTAGATCTAAATTAACATTGTATACTTCAATATTTCAAAAATTTTTTGTATAAAACCAAAGGTATGTCCTGGTACTACCAATGAGTACCAAAAATTTCTTAAAGTCGTCAAATATATTCTTTTAAAAGCTTTAAAAAAACCATGATAATCTAGTGTGTTCTGACTAGCTCCAAATAACCAATACGGACTAAAAAGTGGTCATACTGATAATAATGCATGTTATTCAACCTCCCATATATTTCTTACTTCAACGGTGAATTTTTTTTCTCCCCCAATTAAGATTGGAATACTAATCTTACATTAGATATCAACTGTACCATTTGAACTGATACCTTTATTTTCTTATATCTTCATAATAGTCCCATATATACATGTAGTATCCATTTGTTTTCGATGAATGATATCTAAAATAATTAAGGTAACTGGTGTGATTAAGCATCTGAAATTAGAAAAATCTCTAAAATTAGACTTAATACTTTTTATTGTGAAAAATGTCAAGACATTTACACAACTAAACTCTGTGCATTTTCGATAGTACTATCTTTAACAGAAATAAACATATAAACAAAACTTCTCTTAAAAATCTTGGTATTAGGAATGCTAAACAAAATAGTAGCTGTAGTAATCATAAAAACACACCATAGCAAAGAAGTTATTACAGAAAATAATAGATTCACTGTACAAATAACAAGAAAACAATATCATTCACCACTTAGAATGTGCATACAATATCAGCTTTGAACAGATTTATATACATTAATACATGTTCATGTACCTATTAAAGCAATATATACACTTGTAAAGATAACTTTTCATTGTGCATAACAAATAGCAATAGTTTGTTTTCAGCTTGCCATTTTTTCATATAACTATATACAAATACAAACAAAACATATATAACTTTTTATTAACTGCAGTTACAAATGTAATTGCAGTTATATAATTATTTTTGAGGTCTATAACAGAAGTGCTTTGCACCACTTTTCATTTGGCCATATGATTTTAACATAGTCATGTGTTGGGGAAAACTTACTTTTTATATTGCTAAGCATAATGTTTGTGCTTTTTACACTTATTCATTTAATTTTCTTGACTGAACAATATCTCATACAAAGGATCACATGTATATACATGGTCATATCGTAAAGGATTTACATAATTGTACAAAACTGCTTATGGTACTATTTTTTTTGGCCATATTGAGTGGGGTAAAAGAGAGACAATAAAGACGTAGAAGCCGTTCTTAAACCGTTAGTAATTTGATACTGATTATGTTAACTTCGTTCAGAGCAATCTATTCACAGAGTTTGGCAAACTTGATCATTGCCTATATTATATTGTATTGTGCTTGCTCAACAAAGCAGTATTCGCCATATTGTGCTCAACTCGAACCGGGTTGGCCAAACTCTCCTAATCATTGGCACTGACTACATGTAAGCCCTACTATGAAGCTAAAGAGGGCGGTATACACCTTTTGGTATTTTCCAGAGTAACTTTTTCTTCAATTTTCCATTTTCCTCCAAAAATGTGAAAAAACAACACAGTACAAAAACCACAATTTTCCATACAAAAGACAAAGGACTTGCATACCATTTATCTTCACAGCAATGGGTTGGAATTATAAGATGTTTTTTTGTAATGTAATCAAATATAATGGATACTTCTTTGTCAAGTGCCTCATTGTAAATCCTTTCATTCACCTGTTGGAAATGTTATAATAAATAGAAAGCATATTTTATACATTAGTTGTTGCTAGGTAAGACAAACATTATGGCTTGCCCTACCTAGCAACATGTAATATATGCAATCTGCATTCAGACCTGTCAAATACAATCATTTGTAAACAGGTTTATAAAAAAAAATATGTTCTATGCACTTCACAAAGATTTTTGCATTGAACTTGGTTACATTACGAAAATGGCCTACACATGTATGTACCCTGCATGTCATTTTTTCCAGAACGAAGTCCTTTTTTTCTTCAAAAAACACTTATTAGATGCTTTGACAAGACTGCACACAAGCACCTTTTCAGTTTAAAAAAATGTAGGAAGGAACAGAGTAGATTATACTGGTGTGTTAGGATTGGGCTTGGAGTATCCATTTGATGATTTACTCTGCGATAAATGAAAAGAAATGTACAAGAAATAAATGCATATAGAGTAATTAAATGAAATAATAATAATTTCTCTTCTTCTGTGAATGCAATAATCAATGCCTATTCAGTGATTATACTTAAAACAATCAGAAAGAAAATCAACAAATTATCAAAAAGGACAATAATAATAATAATAATACAATATTTATAAAGCGCATAATAAACATAAGTTTCTCTATGCGCTGTAAAAGGAATCAACACAGCCTTTTACAGTTGGAATCATGCCCTTTTTCCACACATATGAACATGACCAGTCTAAATTAGCACAAAGGAAAACAAGAGAGGGAAATAAAAATCAGGGATTTGGACTATCATGGTTAAATCAGTGATCTTGACTTGAGTGTCCATTAAAGGTAATACAAAGTTTTGGTATGGGGTCATGAATTTGGTTCAAATAAACATATTGGAAGCATATGCGATCCTACAATATTCAGTTATCGTTGTCGCGGTTGAAATTGAGTCTAAAGTTATGAAATTGTAAATAATAAACTCTCCCTCTCATATCAATTAAGCTATAAAACAATGTTTATTGACTAAAATCGACCGTTTAGTTATTTCCGTTCAGAAATTATATATCGCAACTACATATTCTGAGATTTTCATGGTCGCAGCTACCATTGTACGGCCGTATAGGCGCTATTTGAAATTAATCAAAATTTACCGGGAGCACCGGTAAATCTTTATATTCACTTTTTCTCAAAAGCAAAAGTGTTTTAGGAGCTAATTTTTTGTGCTTATAATACATCCACAGGGGCATCCAAATATTTCAAAGTTGTAAAGAATCACTACCCACCCAATTTTCTAAATCTCCCAAAGCTTTGTATTACCTTTAATATTTTCAAATACCCTAATTAAACTCATAGAGAGACAGTTGCTCTTTGCCCCCATCTGTTTTTCCTTATATTTTCATTATCTATTTAGCTATGTTCATGTTTTTGTTAGAACTATCCCTGATGGGCTTTTATTTATAGACAAGTGATTACAAAATATTGTAAAATTAATCAAGCAAATATACATAATTGTGAACAAAAAAGAAAACAATTATCATGTGCATTTAATACATTGCATATTATCAGTGTCACATAAGAATCATATCATATTCACTGTTAATAAAAATAAAACTTATGTGAACAAAAGAATTGGATAAAATTAAGCCTGGTGTATCGAGTTGACATATATGGAGAGCTCATGCTTTAAGTTTTTCAAATCAGTACAGTAATGTTAAGATCATGAAATAATGATGAGCAATGTCTTCATTTTGCTATTCTTACAATTTGAGTTACATAAGATAATCATGGTAACTTTTTATGGATACAGAGGTTAACTTAGGAATGTATTACTTTTGCCATTTCGCCCCCAGACTAGAGATGGTCCATATATTTGTGTACTACTTTCTGCAATGGCACTTGCCCCGAGGCTTAACAAACTATAATCACATTATATTTTGAATGTTTTCATAACTAATAAAACTCTGCTATAATAGCGTACAGCTGTACTGACATAATATACAGGCATGCGGTCACATGTGAACATTACAGCATTACTGTGGACTGTGAAGCCATGTGCGAACAATTGAAGCTAGGAGACTATTAAAACAAGTGAAGATTGCAGCATTGCCAATTTGAAGACACTGAATACCATGTAGAGAGGAAGACAATGAATCCCTTGTGCTCCTTGATGATTTAAAATGTATTTTTCGACTGCATTTTTTTTTTACAAGAGGGAGGGGGGATTTTGTAAGGAGGAATCGGAAGGAGAAAGAAATTTGTATTTTTTAATTTTGTAGTCATATTCATTTTTTTTTAAATCTGAAAATGCCAGAAACAGGCCATGCACGGACATTCTATGTCTCAATCTACATGCAAACAATCTCAGAAAGGAGCTCGAAAACACTGGCACTTCGATATCAGCCTGAATCCTATTTATTCATTTTTCATTTCAATTCTTTATTCTTTTAATTATCATTTGTTTGTACAAATGTTTGGTGGTTTGTTGGTCTATTTCTTTCTTTATTATTTATTATTCTTATTCATCTATTTATTTATCTTTTAAATTATTTTTAATTCTTATTTGCATTTTTAATCTATTAATTCCTTATTATTTTATCATTGTTATGCTTATTATTATCAATAATTTTTTTAATTTAATGTATCATTTGTATATATATTTTTTTTCTCTACATTTTTTCATTTTTCATTTTTCATTTTTTTTTTTGGGGGGGGGGGAGGGCAAGTCATGGGATTTAGGAGGGGGTGCACACTGCCAACCACTTTAGTGTTTCTACGCAAGTTCACATCGCAATTTCTAAATAGGGAGTTCTTTCATGGTCAGGAGTTTCAAAGCAAAACAAGGGTGATGTGTTTGTATATTCTGTATCTAAAAAAACAGTTGCACCACTCGTTAAAGTTTTGAAATTGTTTGAAAATTCATGCAGTGCTCAAACAGTTGCCAAATATCCATGCAGTTCTAGCTCTGTCTGCAAAGCAAAATATTTTCCTACAATCTCATTACATTATATTATGCAAATCAATTAATTTCGCTCAATACTCAAGCAAATGTTCTTTTCATCGAGTACACCAAAAGCAAGACAAAAAAGCAGGTAGTCAGAGAGTAAATGTAGTCTACTGCCCTCTTTTGACAGAAACAAAGCAATGGAGTCAGTTTTGGCTTCCAATGGCCCTTTTGAGTTCTCCTTGCCTTGGGGACACTAACAAAATATAATCTTGGGAAAAATAAATTGAAGGGTACGTCAATCCACTACATGACTGACATTTAGAGGTTGAGGGCAGCATTTCCTTTGAGGTTATTCAGTCAATCATCCAACACTTTTTCATAACTGCAGATATTTTGCTATTCTTTAATACATTTTGAGTCAATCTTTGCAGGCATGTGACATAATTGTGATTTCTGGTACTTGAAGCTGGCAAGCCAATTTTTTTTTGTCTGTAATCCAATGACTACTGACATGAAATTCTCTATTTCCCGTAAGACATGTGTTTAAGTTCTAAGATTACAGACAGTCCTTTTCAGGTCTCCCCAATCCTCCCCCTCTCTCACACGGTGCAACCGTAAGCCTACTGTATACTTCCATGTAGCAGTACACTTTTGTTTGTTTTCAAAATCATCACAAGCATTTGTAAGAAGCACATCGCTTCAAAATTTCATCTCATAATGGGATGCGATTTCAAATACACTCATCTGTTGCCAATAAAGTTGGAATGATTTTTATCATACC
Organism: Strongylocentrotus droebachiensis; assembly: GCA_035222895.1. Classification (NCBI taxonomy): domain Eukaryota; kingdom Metazoa; phylum Echinodermata; class Echinoidea; order Camarodonta; family Strongylocentrotidae; genus Strongylocentrotus; species Strongylocentrotus droebachiensis. The sequence continues at coordinate 83,707 of JAVYIG010006655.1, read as the reverse complement.
TAGCTCTTTCATGAAGTGATGTGGGAATGCGTTTTATTTTTGATAGAGAAAGTTTACATCTTCTCAGATTTTTACTGATCAATATAAAGAGTCATAGAGACTGATCAATACATTTCTAAGAAGATAAAAACTTCATCTTTCAAGAATAAACCATATTGTCGCAACCAATTCATAAAAAAGAGGTAGGACAAATTTACTCCAACTTTCTGGACAAGAGTGTGGTTTCAAAATAGTTAACTTATTATAAGCTATTAATATTAAAGGCAGGGCATTTTACTGACATCGCTATTCGCTACCACTAAATGGATTTATAAATGTGCCATCTTTCGGTGAGGGCATACTTAAAGCTATTTATTTTTAGTGTAACCTGGCATCATCACAAACAGGTCATGCACATGGTGATGCATAGTGGGACATGACTGTCAACACATCAAGCATTGCGAGCAGCAGATGGAAGTATAGGTAAATCTGAAGTAGTGTCAGTAGCCTTTAAAAGACAGATGACATCGATACTGATTTCAATGAGACAATTCACTAAGGAACGGACTAAGAAATAGGCCACATTCCGATTCTGCCAAAGATTTTCATCAGGAGGGTAGGATTTCAACTGACATTTTGACAGCACAACCAAATCTATTCCCTATGGATGGAAACTGCTGCCCTTAACTCACAGACTTTGTATTGCTAGGAAGTTTTCTGTTTTATGGATGGATACAACATCCAATACACTTTGAATACTAGTAGTTGAACAACCTGTAGGAAACAGTTTCCACCATTCTTTTGTCAAGAATGGAGAAAACATTATATTGCGGTAGTTGACCTTTGACTGCATTTTAACCCAACTTGACCCTTGCAAGGGCATCTATTCAGGTGGTAAAGGGATTACATTAGCTTCAGCAATAACAAAGTACATAAGCAAGAAGCTAAGCACCACACATTTATTATTATAGGATACAAGTTAATAAAAGAATGCTATCCTGAAGATCAAGACTTATTGTGCCAATGATTTCTTCTCAGATGGCAAATGGATTATATTAGCATTGACAAAATACAAATGTAAGAAGCTCATCATGCACATGCACCACCTTCAAAATATTGGATGCAGGCTATCAGAACTTGAAGAATGGTAACCTGAGTTTCTAATGCATCCCTAATTTCGAGAGGGGGAATACAGGGCTTAAATCAAAAGAGGGAGGCTGAGGGAAATCATAAGCCATAATATGTCCATGTTTTTTGTTCGGGGAATTCTGGTCAGAATAAAATTGGTCATACACTTGCTTATTTCAATATAGTGAATTTTCAGTTCCCTCTAAAACATCACACCAAACCATATTTTGATAAAGTAATTTGCTATAAAAAGGGGAGGGGAAATGTGATGGTCAAAGTTAATTACACATGCAGTATATTCAAGAATTGGGGCAAAAAACAAGGAGTTGAGTGGTATGTTTAAAAAAAAGGTCCAAACAAGCTTCAAAGAGGGAGTGACATGGAGTCAGGAAATTACAACATCTATTTACTGCAAAAACCAGACACTTTTTTATATGACTGTTTTTGTGGCAAGAAACTGTCCAAATTTGCAAACATCTTGTTGTTTGAATCATTTTGCATTATGAAGCTGATCAGAACTGCTCATCAAATTTGTGTATGTAATTCTATAAAGTGCTGTCAAAAATAAGGCCAGGCACGTCATACATGCACATGCTTTTCAATTATTCAGGGGCATCCATACTGTGCAGCAGTTTACATTCAATCATGCAGACATATTATTGCAACAAATTTTTGATGATATTAATATTTGAGCATGGCCATCTAATTTGGTAAGACAAGAAGAATTTGACAATTTGGAGGAATTGCTTAAGCATTTCATAGGACCCCCATCTCTGGCTAGTGAGCACTTAAGTACTAGAGGAAAAATTAATATTCTAGTCACACTACAGAACTGACTCAAAATCAACTCAACAGTGACCAATTTTTTGCCATTTTTTATCTTTTTGCTCTGTCTGTTGTCATTCTATTGTTAGTATTGTTGGGATGACTAGAGTATCATCCAGTGGCCAGTTTTTTTTTTTTTTTTTTTTTTGGGGGGGGGGGGGGGGGGGGGGTTTACCTGAGCCCATTCAGTCAAAGAATGCTGAATCCATCAGTTCATATCCCAACCTTTACAATCAACTTGGCTAACAAACTTATGCACAATAAAGGTGTTATATTTAATGCATGCATATATATTTTGTGTCCAGCTTATGATGAAAAACTACATGCCTACCGATTAAGGCCTCAACAATAATTGGCTTAATTAAGTCTGCTATTTCTGTCTTAGATATCGGCTAAAAAACCTTCAACTGAATACAAAAGTTGGCAGAGTATTTTGCTTAAGCTGAAAACTGAGTGAAATACTAATATGGCCCCTGGTTCACAACGGAAGAAGATTGTTGTTACTGTTTCGCTCTTACCTTGCAGCAGCAGCAGTAACATACAAGAACCACAATAGCAAGAAAAACCACTCCAACGCAAGACCCTACAATGATGTACAACGTGGTGTTGTTGCTTGTCTGCTTTTTCGGATCTACAATGAGAAGAACAAAATATAATCGCATTAAAGGTTGAATGTAATCACAAATTTGACTGAAGGAATTCATGTGCAAGGTTATAATAGTACTAATAATCTAGAATTACACGTGCAAAGCCCTGAACATAATAGTCCGGTTTGAAATGACTAATTTGAAAATAAGAATGCAATCAAAACATTTAACAAGAGTATGCAATCAATGGTTTAGTGTGAGAATGCGATCATACATGTTGGTTCCACTTGAGAATAAATTCAAATGAAGACATGAGAACTGTAATGCATCTCAATGTAGAACCTAAGGAGAAATACAGATCTAAACTTAAGAATATAGCACTGTTGATGATAAAGGATGGCAAAAACAATGTTTTAATGACCATAATGTATTCTAATGGGTAGAAACAGGTTGCCATACAGAGAAGGGACAGTTACATAAAAATAGGATAAAAGTTGACAGTCAGAAAAAGATAGATAGTAGTAGTAGTATACTTTATTGGATAACTTGTTTAGCACAGGGCTAATCTGCCACAAGGTCCAAGGGAAGTCATAGACAGAAAAGAGAAGTTACAAGCTTTATAATGCTTTGACAAAAGAAAAAATGCTAGACAAGGCTGTGCAAACACTGAGAGATGTTTGCAGATTGATCAAAACAAAAACAGGAGAATAGAAATTAAAAAAATCATGGATAAAAGAGGAAGGAAAAGGCTGATAATCTAGGCCATGACTTCAAGTCCAGTGCCCATTTCCGAAACTTGTTGATGCCCTTGTATATGTCTTACAGAATTCGCAGTAAATCACTCAGCAATAGAAACATTAGGCGCGTCTTCACCATCTCGAGATTGCAAATAATGCCGAAGTAACAAATCGCGTCTTCACTATCTCGAGATTCGACCTCGAAACTTGAAACTCGACCTTGAGAAATTAGCTCGAGATATTTTGCTCAGCGTTAGCGTGTATTGCGAATCTTCGGTCTAGTGAAGACGCACGGGACAAATAGCTGGATATTTTGCCAAATAGTGGGATATTTTGCCAAATAGTGGGATATTTTGCAAACTATCCCAAGATATCTTGGGATGACAATCCTGACCAAATATCCTTCTAATTGCTACTTCGGTCTGATGAAGACGCAAATTAGCTGGATAGTTCGCGATCGGGATAGTTCAAATAGCTGGATATTTGGCAATCTCAATATAGTGAAGACAGGCCTATAGTGGGAGTGAGGTAGAGAGAATTAGAGAAGAGAGAAAACAAAAAATAGAATGAGAATAGAGAAGCGGCAGAAAGAGGCATTGGGGAGGGAGGCAGACAGAGGGGGGGGGGGGGGGGGAGATAGCGACGGAAACAGAAATAGAGAGAGAGAGGGATTGTGGGTGTGAGTGTGTGTGTGAGAGTGTGAGAGAGAGAGAGAGAGAGAGAGAGAGGGACAGAGATAGATTGTGAGTGTGAGTTGTGTGTGTGAGACAGATATATAGATTGCGTGTGTGTGTCTGTGAGAGAGAGAGAGAGAGAGAGAGAGAGAGAGAGAGAGAGATACAGAGAGAGAAAATGAGTGAATGGCAGGAGAGACAAGATGAGAGGGGATGAGGGTCAATTAGACCAACAGAAAAAGGGGTCAAGACATAGACAAATTAAGACATAGTCAAGGTAAGAGCATGAAAGAGAGAGAGAGGAGAGAGAGAGAGAGAGAGGAGAGAGAGAGAAAGGTTGAGAAATGGAAATAGAGAGATAGAGTAACACAGATGGGAGCACTATTCAGGTCATCAAAACAGCCTTGTCAAACACAATCTGTCATAAACACTATGGATGGAAATTAAATGAAAATAGCTGGATAAAGATATGACAGATTTGAAAATAAACACAGCAAGCATCCCAGGTTCTTATTCTATAATATATGATACAAAATTGATAAATGTCAGTTTTTTATGTAACTTTAAACTAAAGCCTTGCAGAGGTATAATGGACCACAAGTATATTTTTAATAAATGTCCTCTTCCTCTCTCTCAAATATCCTTCTTCAAAGGATAAATATATGACCGCATTTAGACATGAAGGGGCACAAAAAGATGTATCTGGAACACAAAATGCATTATTATTGAAAATCATAATTGTATCAAACACAGCTCTTATCACATTGTAACAATATGGAGCTGGAAAATGCATACATGTACTGAGCTTAATGTTACCTAATCTTTCATTTAGATGTGTAAAAAAAAATTCAGTCACAATCATCACAAATTATTACGTCTTTCCGTTCCGATTCTACTTTTTGTGCCATTTTATTTCACTAAGCGGCCTTAGGTACTTTTCAGTAAAAAATTCCCCTCAAACTCTGAGACAGGATGTCTACATCCGTGTAAAAACCCTAAAAAAATCTGGCTCCATGAGGCCTGTCCTCATCAGACCGAATATGCAAAATAACCTGCTATTTTCAGATATTTTTACCAAACCTCGGAATTGGGTCTTCACCAGACCACACGCTCATCACGAATTAGCTCGGACAGGAACAAATTTAGCCCGCTATTTTGGAAACAAGACCAAGATTTCTCTAGATATTTTCTCAACCAAATAGCCCGCTAATTACAACTGTGGGCTGATGTAAACGCAAATTAGCTGGCTAATTTGAGATCGGGCTAGTTAAAATAGCAGTTGATTTTGCAACTTCGGTCTGATGAAAACAGGCCTCATGGGTCCCCAAATCAAAGTGATGCTGGTATTAATGTGTTTTGCATGCATGCTTCAAACCTCGTTCAAGCTCTGAGCCTGCAAGTGTCTATCAGATTACACCACTGATATTGTATTTGAAAATGTGTAATACAATATTTGTGGATCACATTCATTGTGCCCTAGTAATCTGCATTTTGAAAGCAGAAGAGCTGGTACAAGTATTTTGATAGAGGCATCCAGGCACATGCAAATAATAATAATAATCAATGGGCACACAATATATGATAGATTAAAACAGATTTTACCTGTATTTTAAAGGTATTCACCTATCAACAAGATTGGTAAGACTTTCAAGAACTCAACTCAAGGTAATTTCAATATATTACATCTTCTTTAATATAAATCATGCTCACCTTTGGGCGGATTATGTAATAATATGATTGTGAGCTGGCACATTTTAAAAGGTGACAATAGTAGGCTATTGAAATTGATCTAATTTGATATCTTTTCCTGTGTTCATCAAAAGTAATCAGAATGCAGATATTTTGATTACTAAACACATTTATTCAACTATCTGATGTGTTTTGTTTTATCCAAAAAGCACAATCTTTGGAATATTTCACTAACCATTTCAATAATTATATGCAAAATGATATGAGCTAAACATTTCTTGACTCTCAACTGACATTTTATATAAAAGCTAAAGTTTGAATTCAAAATGTTGACATGCGTGAAGAGAGAAAAAAAAGGAAATCATATTTACCTGATTTTGTTGGTTTAACTGTGTTTATTGAGGGTTCCCTTCCTGGTGTTGTTGTAACTGCAAAACAAAAAAATAATGGTAAACACACTTAGTTTCTGTTTGCATTTGGATAGCAACACTCTATTTAAATCCCAAACAAAAGTCGACCTTCCTGAGTTGCAGATATCTAAGAAGAGAGTAAAGATTTAGTATGTTTCCTAGTAAAGATTACATTCAAAACGTTATAAACAAAATCAAAATGTTGTCAAATCTCAATGAACAAAAACTGAGTGTACATGTGTATGTATGCATGGCCTGGAAGGGATCAAACTCATGATATAGATTGGGGAGGTAGGGGGAGGAGAGAGGGAGGGGGGTATGGGTGGGGGAGGTATCATTACCCCTCAAGAGTCCAAACCTTGTTTATTCACTGCCTGCAGACTGTATATTCTCCTGTAAGATCAGATATTGTGAAGAGGTTCACTTTGCTCAAGTTACCCACTAGTAGCTTGATTTATTTCTAAATGTACATTATGCATACAATAGGCATATCATATAAGTGTACCTCCGCCTCATCAAGGGAAACCGGTTTACAGTAATTCTGTATCGCTCAACAGAGTTTAGCTTATATTTGATGGCAGCAGAATGTAACATCCACACAAACCAACAAAAGCTTGCTGGAAATGACACGTTCAAGTACTCATTTAATTGACTAGTTAAACTCTCTTATCTTTCTTTTGTTTGCTAATTATTTAGCTACAATAATAACATTTAAAAAAAGAATGTCTGGCGTATATTATATATCATCTAGTCTTGAACATTCCACATTAGTTTGGAGAGAATCTGTAAAATGCCATTTTCCATCAGTACAAGAACTTAACAGTACACTTAAAATGCAATCTTCTTTTTACTACAACAAGATAGTTAGATAAAGATAGAGAAAGAGAAAGAGAGAGAGAGAGAGAGAGAGAGAGAGAGAACAAGAGAGAAAGAGAAAGAGAGAAAAAGAAAAGAGAGAGATAGAAAATGAGAGAGAAAGAAAGAAAGAGAGAGATAGGAATGAGAGAGAAAGAAAGAAAGAGAGAGATAGAGAATGAGAGAGAGAGAAAGAAAGAAAGAGATAGAGAATGAGAGAGAAAGAAAGAAAGAAAGAGATAGAGAATGAGAGAGAAAGAAAGAGAGAGAAAGACAGAGAGAGAGAGAGAAAGAAGGAAAGAAAGAGAGAGAGAAAGAGAACAACATGATATAAGAAGTTCATATCAGCAGTAGACAGCTATAGAATATAAACAAAAAAAGAGACACAGTGTAAAAACAAACAAATCCTTTCATCTACAGTGCAACTTGTTTACCACACCTATATACTCAAGTGACATGATATCAAGAAGAGAAGATTAATAATAATATCAAAGCAATGACTCAAAGCACACAGCTGAATATATAATGAGGGGGAAGTGCTCATGCATGTCTTATCTTCACTGGGTTTATATGGAATGTGATTTTCATAGCTGATTTAAGACAAGCACGCAAAGCGGTGGACATAAAAGGGGGGTGTGATGGCTTGTGCTGAGAAAACTCTTTCGCATATTAGGAACGCCTCATCTACCAACAAGGAGAGTGCTGCGCTCTGCGAAATCCATATTTTACTAAATTAATGTAAATTTCAAACAATGTTCTCTAGTTAAGTCTGCTCAGGGAAGGGTGCTCAAGGAAGGAGACAAGGAGACAGAAAGAAAGAGAAAGAAAGAGAGAGAGAGAGAGAGAGAGAGAAAGAGAGAGAAAGAGAAAAAGAGAGAAAGAGAGAGATGAAGAGGGACATGAAGAAAAGATATATTTTTTGATTTGTTTTCAATTCTTCTTTTTTTTTTGGGGGGGGGGGGGGGGGTTGTTGGGGGAGGGGGGAATGGTGCATCATAATTCACTGTAACAGAACTTACGGAAACAGAATAAAAAAGAGGGTGCATAAATGTCACTGTGACAAAGTAACCTCATGAATTCCCTTTAATTTTAATTCTGACATAGCTTTAAAGGTCTTCTTAAGAAAAGTGGACGTGTCTCGACCGTCCTTTAGCATCTGTCTACACCCCTGCCCTTCTCCAGCCATTTGCTAATTGATTCAATTTCCTGCTTCATGCAGTGTACTACTTATTGATGGAATGTATAATGCGTACCTAGCCAGTCTTCCTACCTAGTGTCTTAGAGGGAAAAGGTTACCAGGGGGTGTTTCACAAAGATCCTAAGTCAAACTTAACTCTAAGTTGGACTTAAACATTATGGAGAGCCATTTATAGCCTTAAAATAAAATATATTCAAATGCAAAAATGCAAGTATTTTAGACTTTTCATAAATTCCACATCAAGAACATGAAATCTTCTTGATAATAGATAATATGATTACTTCGAACCAACATTTAAAGGCACACTGTCCTACTTGTAGCTACTTGCTCCCTCTATATAGAAAACTTCCCAATCGGTGCCTGTTGGTCCCCCATGATCCTCTTTTTCTTAATAAGAAAAAGAGGATCATAATATGTGAAATGAGAGCTGCGTTAATGAGATAGCCACCTGTCACAGTGACCTCTCTGGCTCGCTGTGTGGTCTAATCCCTTCTGGCTGAAGTAGTAAAGCCTGCCTTTAATGCCTTTTAAAATAACTTTTACAAAATATTTTCAAAGATGCTAACAGCTTTCCATAATTGTTAAGTCCAACTTAGAGATAAGTTCAACTTAGGATCTTTTTTTGAAACACCCCCGGCATGTTTTAGAGTGTACCAATCACCTCATAAAATAACTTATAGGTATATAGCCAGAATGTAAAATCAACCTTAAAACAACAATATCTGTCATCCTATGGGCTAACAGATTATGAGTATGAAGCAAATAAAGAATAATATAAAACCCTGCACATCAAACCTTAGTGGGACTTAGGTTCCTTGCAGGCCTTTCTATGCAAACCCGTACAGGTGAAGTAGTCTAATCACAACTTTAATTAAAAGAGGTTTTAAACTTGCAATATCCTTCTATTTAATATACATGTATGAAGCTCAAATTTTGAATATACATGTATTGTAGCAACATGGAAACCCTACATACATTTAGCTAAACATTTTTAGGTAATAGCATCAGTACACTTTACAATTTCTACATCATGCAAATCAAAGGTTTCGTCCATTGACAGAGTCATGAATGGATTATAAACTCCAACCCTCTTGACAAAACCCACTCATGAATCTTTTATTAGGCTGTCAATCCCAGAGAAAATATAATAAATGTATAATGTCCACGCACCTTTATCACAAGTTGTACTGTTAGGTGTTGGCAAAGGCATTAAACCAAGCTCTGAACACAGGTAACACAACTCTTCCCTGACTAATTAAGGTTAATAATTTAAGTGCACTTACAATGACCTATTAACTGCGTTGTACATTGAGAAGGGATTAATATTTCAGGACATCCAATATTGAGCTAGCCAAATTGGACACCTCATGGAATTTTCATACCCTTATCAAGTATGGATAAGAGGTATTCATTATTAATGAATGGAAGCACACCTTTAATAACATAGCACATGATGATGAGCAAAGCAGCTGTTGTATTTGTATTGGCTTATATCTGAACTTTCATGAACCATCTTACAGCATCCACGATATCAGTGAATAAATAAACTGCAGTGAACTTTGTTTGATGCAACATCAATGTCTTTGAGCCATTTTCAATTATCTGTCACTGTCGACCCCAAGCAATTACTCTCTCTCTCTCTCTCTCTATCTCTCTATTTCTCTCCCCCCCCCCCTCTTTTTACCACCTCCCTCTTCCCTTTTCCTCCCTTTCTCTCTCTCTCTCTTGAAACCTGATTTAACCCCTCCTCCCAAAACAACATACACACACACAAACAGAAAGGAAGATTTTTTTTTTGCTGCAGGTGAGACCATATGTACAGGTATACATGTGAGTGTATAGAACTAGAAGAAGAGAAGATGAAAAATGTCATGAAGTATTTGACTTGGACTCATTTTTTGGTCACCTTTCCCTCCTCCCCCTCCTAAAATGTACTCCAAGTAATACTTGATATGCCATTTTTATATTGTGCATGTACATGTACAGCACATCACAGGAGTAATATCAAGAAATTATCAAATCTTCAATTGGAGCACCATTGTTGAGGAAACATAGTTATACCTAGCACGGTCCTATCGATACCCACCCCCTATTATTAACTGCCTGTTGTGCATGCACATCTACTTCATGACTGCAAGATAAGAATGTTTAATTAATGGCAGTATAAGAGCTTTAATATCAGGACACATGGCCGGGCTCAAGTAGCAGCTGCCTTGAGGAATCCCCCAAGCATAGCTGCCTGAAATTCCATCTGCCTGATCAAAGCCTCTAACACCAATCTTAATGCATGGGACTGCTTTCTCATTAAGATGTGAACTTAGTATCGGGTGAACACAGACACGTGTATATATCCTCCCCACCATGAAACTTTATTAAAGTAATATAATAGGGGCAACTCCATGTTGAAGAGGATGCATATTGCCTGTTTGGAGGCAGAAAGACATTGTATGTCTATTCAGAGCCAGAAGTACGTTTAGTCTGTGTTGAAGCATATGAAATAACGCCCTTTTGGCTCCAAACCAAACAGATGATCAACCCATATTATTTACACAGTCATCGACTCCCTTCTGGTTTTAAAAAAAAATGATATTGTCTGCTGAGGGGTCGGAGAATGTTGAAGCAGATTAAAAATCATTCTGGCTCGAGACAGACAATGTTCACTAGATAAATGAAATGTCAAATGTGGTGGGTTTATGTACGGTTGGAAAAGGCAATATTCCACAAAGGATATCTGAGCAAAATGTAAACAATAAAAAAATCTGTAGCACAGTGAACTCTAGCTAGAACAATGCAGTGAATTTATGCACAGCTGGAAAACACAAAACCAACTTCTACAAAGGATATCTGAGCAAAATGAAAATAAAGAAAATTGGTAGCACAGTGAACTCTAGCTAAAAGCATACACTTAGTACCCTGGACATGCATGCAGTGGGTGATTTATCTATGCTACAAACGGAAAAAGCAAAATGATATAAATGGCAAGCTCAACTTTGAAAGGTTTCCAATCAGAATTTCTCTCTCCTTCTCCTGCAGATCACTATCATTTTTTATCATTGAATCTCTCTCCTGTCTCACATGTACTTTCCTGGTTCACATGATACTGCTTCTAAAGTCTTAATTTTTCATTGTCCCTCTTTGTCTCTCCCTTTTTTATTTATTCTTTCTCTTTTTCTGTAACACCCTCTCTCTCTCTCCCTACATATCCACTTCCTCATTTTGTGATCTCTGTATCAATGTTGTCTTGGTATTAAAGAAAAGCATTGTTTCCAGAGTAATCCACACACTTGTAAGCCAAGTACATTCAGCATGCAAAGGCTCTCTAACAAAGACTTAGACACTCAAACAAAGTTTAAGGATAAATGGTTTACATAATTTGTGTCTCCCGTTGACATGGTTTGGAATCTATTTGAGTGCCCAGAGACATCTCTGAGCTCATTCCCAATATCACATATCAACCCATTGGCTTCAGGAACCAGGTAGTTCCTGAACTAAACCTATGGGATAGAGACAACTCAGTAGTCAACAAGTTAAAAAAAGGTCCTTTCTCCACAGGTACATACAACAGATAACATGGTACACCAGGGGGATGTTTCACAAAGATCCTAAGTTGAACTTATCTCTAAGTTGGACTTAACAATTATGGAAAGCCGTTAGCATCATTAAAAATATTTTGTAAAAATTATTCTAAAAGGCATAAAATGTTGATTCAAATCATTCATATTTTCTATTATCTTGGGAGATTTCATGTTCTTAATGTGGAATTTATGAAAAGTCTGAAATACTTGAATTTTGCTTTTCAATATATTTCATTTTAAGGCTACAAATGGCTCTCCATAATATTTCAGTCAAACTTAGAGTTAAGTTTGACTTAGAATCTTTGTGAAACCCCCCCCCCCCCCCCCCTGGTATACTATTAGGGGAAAGTGCATGGATATCATCTGTGAATGCACAAAACAAAGCACATGAATCCTGGACTACAGTATATACCCAAGAAAGCTAGGCACTTCTTAACCCCTGCCACAAATCATATCAAATCTAAAATGTAAATACAAAATCAGACACAATCGCAAGCTGCTATAGTCTGTTAGAGCGAAAAGGATATGGGACCCAAGTATACTTTTACACACTACTCTTCTGGCTCTCAACAGACAATATTACTGACACTATGAACATGACAGACAAAGAAAGAGGACAAAATATGCAGTTCCTCATTCTACCCTCAACAATTGCTGGGGTAGACAAAGGATCATCCCTTCACCGCTATTATGTAAAAATGTGTAGAACAGGTGAATATGCATGTGACACCTGTTCTACACATTTTTACATAATAGCAGTGAAGGGATGTTCCCTTGTCTACCACAGCAATTGTTGAGGGTAGAATGAGGAACTGAATATTTTATACTCTTTCTTTGTCCGTGATGTTCAGAGTGTGAAGTGACGACTTCTGCTTGAAAAGGGTGATCCTGCCAACAATGTGGACATCAACAACTATATAAGCTGAATAACAAGACAAATTGTATGAAACACATATTATAACAGAAAATCTAGAGTACTTCACTTTCCTACAGTAGCAGTATACTGACACATCACAAGCTCACACACCATGCAGTTTTAAATAACACAATATATTATGATTTTATTTCTACTTGTGTTAAAAAATAGACAAATTATATAGGCTAAAATATACAAACACCTATCAAATCAAGGCAAACATAAAATTGAAACATTTAACAAACACATTTTTTACCTAATTTACCAAACAATAAATTCTGTGATTGTATTATTTTTCTAGTTTCTAAAACATCTGTGCTACAACATAGGAGTGTTTCGGGGTACAAAAATACTGCTGAATAATATATTTTTTTTTTCAAGGTCATCCTTACATGTACACTTTTCAACCTATGGTTAAGATAGTTTACTCTGGACAGAAACAAATATATGTCAAGGTCATGCTACACAATGCATTCATGACTCAAAGTTCCATACCGTTTCATGGAAACATTTTGGAAATACTAATGTATGTCTTTTTATTAGAATTGACATTCTGCAGTCATGAAATAATATTGTCCATAACAAATGAGAAAATGACGAGATTCCAAACATGTCTGATGTAAGATGCAAGATGTGATCGAAATAATAATATCCCTTTTTATCATGCCTAATATCAAGATAATGAGGTGTGCATGTGTCCAGACTCAGACTCTATCCAAAAACCATGAGAAAAATATACAATGCAAATGACCAAATAAAAAAAGAAATTATGTTAAATCATTGTGTTAGAATATTCTACCTTCCTTATTTGTAATGCCCTCCCCGGCAAAAGAAGTTTATGCCAGATTGGCAATACTCTGCATGAGGCCCTTTAATTAGACTTAGAACATAACATACAATGTTTGCATGCATGTTTATCCACCAAGGCTCTTCCCCAATCATAGCTCATCACCTTTTTCACAGACTCAATACATTTCTAACTCTCAACAAACAATATAAAACATAAACTTAAACATTTGACAATAATATTGTCCCTAGACTCCCTAGAATACCAAAAATTATAACATACATGGAGAAAAGTTGCATAATGAACATACACATGACAAAACGTAATTAGATGTATACAGACTGATCAGTGATATAACAACATTAATTTGAAAGAAAATGAAACAAGTAATAACCAAACGATTCCAAACATGCATGACAATGATCTACATCAAAACATAAAGAGTGCGCAATATGGGTATGACATCCTGAGCTGATTTTCATCCAAGAATTGCATACCTGAGGTGGACTCTGCAACTGGTTGGGCGATGTCGGTTCGGACAACGCTCGCTGTGCCCGAGGTCGTTTTCCTCTTCGTCGTCGCTGCTTCCGTCGATGGTGTTGTCGTGGGGGCTGTCGTCGGGGCGGGGGTAGTTGTGACTACTGGTTAGTCACGCCATCAATGGGGACGGGAAGGTGAATGAATGAAACAAATATACCCTTAGAGATTGAGACTCTTGAAATGTTGTGCGACAAAATGTTATTGAGTATTAGAATCAAAATGATGCCACAATGTTGTTAGAAACAACCAATCACCCTCATGAAACAGTTTCTCAAATACATGCAATATTACAAAAGTAGAGAAAACAACAATTCTTAAGGACACAATGGCTTTGTATCTTAAGTATTAAAACAAGAAGATGATCACTATATGACTGTATAATCCCATGGATGAAATTAGAAAATAGACAATGGACTTTAATTATGAATCGTACTCAAGTATTAATGTTAAAGATGTAGAACTAAAAAATCACAAAAATCACATTCCATAATGACAATGCAGCTACTTTTTACCATGACATTACATGTTTAGAAGAAGTTAGATAAAATATTCGGAATAGAACAGAAATTGAACAAAATCAATCTTCAATGAATATTATGAAATGATTCAAACACATAACTCATAATACAGCAAAATAAGATGATCATTTGTGGCAGGGTCCTATAGGATGAAAATATTTGAAAAGACAGAAATAAAAACTTATTCATATCCACAATCAATTACATGTTTGGCACTACCGGGTATATTATATACATGTAGAAAGACTTTCAATATAGAACTGATTACATCCCCATCAGTGAATACATGTACAAAGGGTTATACACATGTTAGTTGGTTTGTTTTGTAACCTGACTGCCAAGAAAGCATGTGTATGCTTGTAAGTATTAAAGCAACCAGGGGACTGACGGCTTGAAGTCCTCTCTGAGGGACTTGGTAATGAGAATCAATGCCTTACCAAAGTGCACTAGCGCATCAAATTAGTTTCAAACTGGGACCTCCATGTTAAGAGACCACTGCTCTACAACTGAGCCATTGCTCACTCTGTATACATTTTATATGTACAGGGTATGTATAGTATCAGAAGGATGAGAAACAGACACAAAGCAATTATGACATTCATGAATCCTTAATGAAGACAGTGCTCTTCGGGGGTCATCTTCTCTATGGGAGTCATCTACAACTTGCAGCTGCTGTGACACATGGTTCACAGACATCATCTGCACTTCCATTGTCCAAATTGGAAAACTTCCGGGACAGATTCCTGATTCATTAGGTTCACTTTGAAACGAGCGACTTATATTGGCGTAGGTGAGGTAGGTTGTCATCATCTATTGCAGGGCCGCTCACATACAGATCATTTTAGTGAGAGTCTTTGTAACTTAAATTCTAAGCTTTATACGTTTCCCTGTTATCTTTTGTATAGTACCATATTGATATCTATGTTCAAGCTATTATGTAATAAATTGTTGATGGAGTTTCTGTTAAAAAAATGTTTTCATATTTTCATCATCGTTCAGCAATTTGAAATATTTCTTAAAAGTGCTTAAAATACCATGAACACTATGTATTATTATTATTGTTATTAATAATTATAATTATTCAAAAAAATTAACCTCAGAGATAGACTTTTTCCAATTAAATCTTCATATTTAGAGCAAAAACAAGATGTTAGGATCAGGGAGAATAGATAGAGTGAACAATCAAATATAAAAACAATCCTCAAAATTCTGACTACAAAATTTTCTGTAATTTATGCCCAAAATTGAACTTTGAGACATCATGATCCTTTTCGACTGAATTCCCGTACAGCAGACAGTTGTTAAGATCAAAGAGAATCCGTAGACAAAACAAGATGGATATGAATATCATGTTCCTACTCCTCAGGCTAGAGGAAGAATGATTGTAATTTATGTCCAATTTCAAACTTCTGACCCTTTCTAATGGAATAGCAGAAAGAAAATTGATATGATTAAAGGAGAAGAGAAATGCATACTGGCAGATCAAAGATGAAAATGCTTCTGAGAATCTGGATAACAGAATTCTTCTCTCTTTTTTCCAGCAAACATTTTACTTTCAGACACTGACCCTCTTCAATAGAATTCACAAATATAGCAGGCAGATGTTACACTGTAGGATCAAAGAGATTAAACAGTCTGAAAAATCAAAGATGAAAATAATCTTCATAGTCCTGGCAGAAAGATTTCATGAAATTTATATCCAAAACTTGACTTCCAATCAATGACTCTTTCCAATGGAATAGCACAAAAAAAGATGATCAAGGAGAAGAGATAGACTGAAGGATCAAAGATAGAAAGAAGAGACAGTGCTTTTGATGAAGGCAGAGGATTGGGAGGAATATTCTCTAATTTATGGCAAATATTTGACTTCTATGCCCATCCATTACAATCAGTGGAGTTTCAGTTAAGAAGCAGATAATACAGGCTTGACATTCAAAAATGGGTTACCGGTATAACTGAGACATAAATTGAGAATCGGGCATTTTCCATTTTTCGCAGACTACATGTAGCAAACGGTATATTCTATGTGATGTGAAATAATATCTTCAGTATTAGAGTACCATTTGTATGTTGCCTGTATGGATATAAGAATAATATAAAAAAATATAAAAATAAAATGAAACTCATTGAGATAATGCACAGGAACAAAATAAGAACAGAAATTCATACAAAAATGACAGGTACCGGTAATAGGGGATGTCCAGAAGTATGATTTTCCTTCATTTTAATTCATCATTATATATATATGCAACTCTGCTCATTATCTCAGTAGATAAGATTTCATAAATCCCTTCCAAATATAAACCTGACCATCATAAAAAATAAATCCATAAAATTATACATGTACATGTATACTGGTACATGTATGCAATAAAAGAGTTGTTATCATGCCATTGTCAATATATAACATGTACTGTATACAACTCCATCTGACCAGCATAATATACTAAATCCATAAAATTGAACAGTATACATGTAAATAGCAATACCCTTACAACAATACATTTTACGATCATGATATCACATATTGAATCTGAAAAAATATACTGCATAGTATCTGTCTTTATTTGAGATTTTCAGGGACTGTTTTCTATTTTTCTAGCCAGTCTCAAAAAGTAAAGAAGTCAATTCTCAAAAGAGTAATTGCAACTAATTGTTTGGAGGGCATTATCTCTAACACTTGGAGTGGATATCCACTTCCAAAACAGAGTAGCCCCTGGTGAGACAGTCAAAACAATGTACAATCACAGAGTATAATTTTCTCTTTTTTTAATATATCTGCTACACATTCTTTAAAAAAAATACAATTCCTTACAGAAGGCCTCTTGATATGATAAAATCAGTGGCAATTCAATAAGTTAAAACTTACATTGTTAACTATACTAACTATATTAACTCACAACCAGGCATTATTATCATTAAAAATGATTATAATTTCTTTCAAAAAATATAATAATTTCAGTAGATAAAAACGAATAGAGTATTAAACTTCATATCAATTAAATTAAACAACAACAACATGTACAGGGTGGATATGTAGGCCTACAGGAAATAGATTTATTCCAGCTAGAAATTATGACCTCTTTTATCAGCTCATCTTTTCTTTAATGAATTTCAGAGTGGGGTACTGTGATAACTGATAAAGACTGTCTAATTCTAGGTGGTAGATGATTCCAGTATTTTGAAGCAGATACAGTAAATAGCCTTGAAGACTAGTAAGACTAGTAATTAGGCTAATTGCCCAGAGAAGGTACTTATGGATTTTAATTGGGGTTGCATACTCTCTGAGAACAATGTGCAATCAGGAGTGAAAAAGAACGAGTTCAGCAAGTTTGCACCATTTGAATCTGGATGTATACATTCATAATTGATCAACTCAATAAGTCAATATTATCGACGAAGATAGCAAAAATACGATAAAAACCTCTGATAAGAACATACATGTACTTGAATCTAAACAAGCTATCTCTCACTTTATCAAAAGGAGCTGGGAAAAACACAGACAGTGTCGTATTCATTACAACAAACAAATCACTTTATGATATTATATACTTTGGTCAAAATAACAAAATCTGTTCTGAAAGCCAAAATGGCATCAAACCCCTTGTGCTATTAAAAGGAAGTCCGTTTTATAACTATAACGCCCTTCTTGTTCTCTGCTCACAAAATTGTCTGCTGGCTCGATAGGGCATTAATTATTGATGTATATCTTTTTAGATATAGTTAACATCCTTCTGGCTCTCAACGGACAATATTAAGTCATATTTTATGCACAGATGCATGTACACCAGTTTCCACAAAAGTGCACTTGTGCTTGGCTTATATTACAAGACATGTGTTAGCGATTTGAAGGCCTTCAACTTCATCTCCTAAACCCTTAGAGTTCAGTAATATTGGCAGATGTCAATTTCATGCATGACGAAGACACATTTAGAAGATAATCCCATTCTCAAGTTCACTGATATATTTTCAGACTTTTATGGGCTTATTACATCCCACAATCTGGTCACTTTTCGTTTAGTTTCCTTCAAATGAAGTGCTAAGTGCATCTGAGGCTTTACAAGTAGAAAAACCCTGTAGATGATGGTGGATATATCAACTGTTCAGAGCCAGAAGGGCATTCTACATTGCAGTAACTCTATGTTAAAGATGAAGTTGAGTTCTGGTCATGCGATTGCATTGTTAAAGAAACGGTGTGGAATCGACCAGAAAATGTTGATCATCTAGCATATAAGTATGACTGTATTGCAAGGTTCTGGAATCATCAAAATGATAAGAAATTTGGCCAAGTCTTGGTAAAGTTACAAACACTGTACACAGAAAGATGTATATGGGATTACACTAACAAGTGGCGTAAACATCTGTCCCGATTTTTACGATGTTACATGACATATTTAGAATATGAAGGCATTTGAAGAGCCATGTTTTTCAGGGAACATGTTTTATCTGATGTTCTTCCACACTTGCACAATAACAATGATAATTCACTCACAAATTATTTGTCACCTCTTCTCAGAACTCAACCTTATCTTTAAAGTCTAAGACCGAACACCTTTCTGGCTCCAAGAAGACATGATATTCATGAGATACATGATGTGAAGTACAATGAGTTGTTAACGCCTGCAGCAATTTCAAAATGACACATCAGTGTCGGGCTAAGGACAGATCACCTTTAGAATGATGACACATTAGAACATGAATTGCAACAAGATCTTGACATATGGGCCAGGGAGAGGGGTGGAGAAGAAAGAGATGTGCAGCAGGGGAATGAAAAATAAATAAAATAGAAATTTGAGAGCTCTTTTTAAATTGAACAAGTATAGAAATGTGCATGGATCTGCCAGTTTGTCAAGATAATAAGATTTTCCTGTTTTTTTCCATGACAATTGTACAATGTATGACAAAAATTAAAATCTGCAGATGGACATTTCAACTGGAAGAGGAGATGGACAGACACAAAATAAGAGAGAGAGACAGAGAGACAGAGAAAGAGAAAAAGAGAAAGAGAAAGAGAGAGAGAGAGAGAGAGAGAAAAGAGAGAGAGAGAGAGAGAGAGAGAGAAAGAGCAGATGCAACATAGCAAGAGGATGACACAACAATACCTTTGATTTGATAAATTATGTAAATAAGAAATTGTTTGCCAATCTTGAGCAATAGCATACAATGGATACTGGATGTCTTTTAATATTTTTTTGCTTTCAGACAATTTCAATTCCCTTTAATTTTCTAAATCTTGAGTGGTATGTACTCTATGGGCTACAGCCACTGTAACCATGGTAACAACATGTACATTAACAGGAGGTAGAAGGGAATACTGGTAGTGGATGAGAGAAATCAAGGGGTAAACAAAAGAGATGGATTAGAGAGAAAGAGAGGAGTGGGGAAAAGAAGAGTAGAGAAAAGGGGAAAGAGGAGGAGAGAAAGCTAAGGGGAAACCAGAGAAATACTGAGGCAATGATGTAACAATACAAAGCTAAAAAGGAAAAGGAAGAAAGGAGGATAAAGCAATATGTTTGTACTATAGACTCATGATAGCACCTAAACTAATGTATGATTTGGCTCAAATTTATTTCCATTTATTGCCTTGATTCACATTTAAATGTTCCCAACTTGCAGCTATCCATTGTTCTTACCCAATATCCACATATCATGGTACAAAATAAAGGCATTAACATATCAATGATCAATTGAAATTCCAAACGGGAAATAGCATCTTCTATTGTTCTTGCGTTGAGATGCGGGTTCATACCAAGCTCGCCTTTCCATGGTTCGCGCACCCAAAAGTTCAAGCCCATTTATATATCCTGCGCAAAATAATGTAATAGTGAATTCCTATGAGCTGCAGCTGTCTCGCCTAAAATTCATGAGCCCAACCAATAATCTATTTTGGTCAGACTGGCATCAGGGATATTACATAGGTAGCCAGCTCTGAATCATGCAGGGATAATACATCATTCGAGATTTAAATGGCGCCGCTTTGCCGCTCAGGCTGCTTTTAGGGAGAAGAGACATTTGACCAATGGTACAACGAAAGAGAGAGAGAGAGGGAAAATTAAGTCTTACATTGCAGAATTGGCGCCACTTTGCAGCTCAGCTACATTGATGCATTTCTGTTTCAGGAGGAAAGTGACATTTGCTAGTTGTAACGAAGAGAGAGAGAGAGAGAGAGAGAGAGAGGGAAGCTTTGGTCTTACATGGTGTCAACAGGAATGGATGTGATAAGGAAGGAAAGAGAGGCAGACGTGAGACAGACAAATGAAAACAAAAAGAAAAGAAGATCAATATAAATTGGGCATAGAATGACTCCTCTGCCAATGGCAGGCAGACAAACAGTACAACTTTTTTTTCTTCCACCAAGGTCATCACTGCCTAACTAAAACGTTTGCATGACTGTATGTTATGATTGTTCAATGTTTTTTTGTTTTTTTAATACATGGCCTCAGTTTTAACAACTAAAGAAGCTCTATGAACTTACCTTATCCACTGTGCAATGAAATAACCCTTATATTTTCTTTATTATAATGCAACTGCTCACTTTGCAAGTTTTTAATTGTTTAATAATAATAATAATAATAGTGAACATTTATAATGCGCCATGTCTGTCAAAATATCTAACATTTATTTTAAAAGTGTAATCCATTTAAACTTTTCAAGGCTTCCTTAAAATTGGGTGCAAATCTGCTTCACTATAATTCAGAAATGAGTCTTGAATAAATTTATAAACTTGAATGCCTATATCGTAATAATAATAATAATAAATTACTTTTATAAAGCGCTTAATACAATGTTTCTAAGCACTTAACATACAGGTAAGGTACAACGTAAAATAAACATAAAGCAATAATAATACATAGTTCTAATAATAAAATTACAGATAATTAAAACTGCCCTATAAATAACTATTACCGGTAAACAAAAAATACTTCAAACTTGCCTTAAAAGACTCTACAGATGGGGATTGACGAATCATAATGATAGTAATGATCATAAACCATAAATTAAAAATTAAGCGGCATGAAGTTGTACGAAAAGACGTGACAAAAAAAGGGTAATTGTTGAAAATCATTATTTCATCACATATAGTTAGAACCACATTAGGTAATATGGAGCTTGTAAATACATGTACCTTCTTGATTATGCTTAAAGGTAATACAAAGTTTTGGTATGAGGTCATGAATTAGGTTCAAATAAAAATATTGGAAGCATATGCGATCCGACAATATTTAGTGATCATTGTCGCGGTTGCAATCGAGTCTAAAGTTATGAAAATGTCAATAATCAACTCTTTATGCTGTTTAGCTCCCTCTCAAGGTCAAGATATTAATTAACCTATAAAACAATATTTCTTGACTGAAATCAACCGATTAGCTATTCCCGTTTGGAAATTATATATCACAACTACATATTCTGAGATTTTCATGGTCGCAGCTACTATTGTACGGCCGTAGGCACTATTTGAAATTTATTAAAATTTACCGGGAGCACCGGTAAATTTTTATATTCCATTTTTCTCAAAAGCAGAAGTGTTTTAGGGGCTAAAAATTGTTGTGCTTATAATTCATCCACAGGGGCATCCAAATATATAAAAATTGTAAAGAATCACTATCCACCCAATTTTCAAAATTTACCAAAACTTTGTATTACCTTTAATGTTACCTAGACCTCATTGAGATGTAAAAAAAAAATTTGATTAACAAATATCACTAACTATTAACACATTCTTTTGTGCAACTAGATTTTACTAAGCTACCTAAACCATATTATACCAAGTGTCAGAATGTTATTAAATGCAAAATTTACTTGCCGTCGATGAAATGCAATGATTTTCATATCTTAATCATTTCATCATCAATCATTTTGACTTGTTGTTTATTCAAAGTTTTATAGTGGGTGGGGGGGGGGGGGGGTCCTAGATCACCTTCTGGACTAAATGCATACCTCTACATGTACCTTCTCTAAGTGCAAGCCAATTATTCCAATTTGGCTTTTGATTGGATTAAAGTCTCTCGGGAAATGGAATGAAACCAGAAATATGATTCACAAATATTATAGTGTACCACCAGAATCTTGTCCCTACAGATATCATGAGGTTTTGCATCTCTAATACTAATAGTAGCTTTTGTTCTTATGTTGTCGTGGTAGTGGTGGTGTGGTGATGATGATGATGGTGGTGGTGGTGGTGGTGGTGGTAGGGGTGGTGGTGGTGGTAGGGGTGGCGGTGGTGGGGGTGGTCATTTTTTGTTGGGAGGTGAAGGTACAACAAATAAACCCATAATATTGTTGTATTATGCTTGGTTTACTATCTGCTCATAACTCATCTAATGTTGGTAAGTTTTCTTCAATTTTCTTTCCTTCAAAATATTATTGATGTGAAAGCTATATAGCCCTAAAGGAATCTTGCTTCATAAATACATTGCACTTAAGACCACTATTGTGATTCCTCCTTTCCCTCAAGTAACATTTTTCCCAATTTCAAACTAAAAATCTCCTTCTTGTACTGCTATTAGTTCCACCACCGTCCATGGACAAGGACAATACAATACATTTGAGCAGAAAAAGCATACAAATATATGATTGACAACATCCTGAATTCAATACTTATTTTATAAGCCTTTTAAAATGGACTCCCACATAAAGTGATATTATTGTGATCTCATATGACACGGATGTATGTATAAATCTCCATTGTCTGTTTCGTATTGTATGGGGCGTCTTTTATTTTATTTCTGCTGGTAGCAACTTAATAGCAAATTGTATATGTAGACACGTTTAAATATCTTTCTAGCGAAAGTCTGTTCAGAATGGCAAGGAGCATTACACACAAATTTTGAAGCATAAACAACAGAAGGAGATTGTAGCAATGATAACATTTCTGGATTTCACTACATCTCAAAGTGCTTTAAAAATACATTACCCACACCAAATGGGGAAACAAATCACAAAACACATCTGTTATCATCAACTTCCTGAATGGGTTTGCCAATCTATACTTAAAGTTAGAATTAGAAATCTTCAAGGGGCTAAAAAATGGTCCCCTAAGTCATAGCAGGAAATTCCCACTTCCCATCTCTCTGATTTAGCAAACCTGCTTTAGCAACCACCTTCATAGAAAGACCACCTGTCTATATATATGAAAGACCACATTATTTTGTTTCCCTTGAAAAGTGTTTCCAATTCAAATATAGGAACCTGTTCATAAAGACCAAAAGTTCATAAACAAACACCTTTCTTGTCTTCCTTGAGTGGTCTTTCTTCACAGGTTTCACTTCTCATCTTGATTATTGTTCGGTATAGAATCCTGGAGACCGAATGGCATTAAATATATCATCTGCACAGAGGTAACCCCCTTCGGGTTCCGAACTGAACTAATGAAGTGCAACGCGGCAAGGAGAGAAAACGGAACACACGGGACATCTGTGATCAGTGAAGCAGTTTGCACATCCATCTGGTTCAGTTACATTTCCATTACTACAAAGCATGTTTGGGGAAGAAAGACATTTGGGGGATTTTTTTTTTTTTTCTTCTGGAACTTGAAAGGGCAGAAGAAGGCCTGGGAGTGCGAGGGGGAAGTCAAGTTTGATACTTGTGATAGCCCCAAACTAGTTTGCGGTCACAACACCTTGTCAGTTGCTGTGCGTAACAGTGTCTGCACTGCAAGACTAGGATGATAAGGTATCAAATTAAGGTCTGTGCCAGCAGAGTCAGCAGACTAGCCACAAATCTACTGTAGCACCAGTATGAAATTTTTTCTTTAGAAAATGCTTCCAAGTGGAAAAAGTAATATGAACAATTTTAAGCTAGTGGTTATCACCCGGTGTTCTACACAATTTTGGCTTGCTGATATCAAAATTCTAAAGCCTAATGAGTATTATTGGTTCTCTTTTTTTATCCTCCATCCATTTGATGAAGACGTGAAGATTAACCTTGCTGGACTCATCTACCAATTTCTTTTTCGTTGGAGGAAATATTTCCATCTATATTTGTTTCAGTTGAATACTTACAGTAATATTGCTGCAGTTGTAGCTGAGCTGCCATGATAACAGCATTCAAGGAATTTGTTCCTTCCAGGTACCCATTTACTTCACCTGGGTGGAGTGTGGCAAATATAGAGTAATGCCTTACCAAAGGTCTTTAGTGCTGCAACAGGGATTTGAACCCCTACCTTGAGGTTCACAGTCCAGAGAATAGGGACTTTTAGATTTGCACGACGGAGATCGTGGACTGCCCATTTAAGGCAATGTGACGTCCTTTTAAGGCACTGGCAGTGACGTCATATTGCCTTAAAGGTACTATGTCCCTTTTGCAGCCAACCTCAAATGCTGTAGAACTTTGCAGGAATTATGAATATGTCATGTATGTCCTATCTGTGAAATTTAAAAGTTAGCAGTGTCCTCATATTCAAATTATGCAAGGAAACCCGTTTACTTGCTAGACTTCACTGTCAGACACTTGAGTGACTGACTGGCTTTTTTTCTTCTTTGGTAATAACATACATGAAAAGAGTTGTAATGAGCATTTGTCTACATCAGTAACCCACTTCTTGTGATGGCTAAGATTAAACTGATTGAATCTTTGCGCAGCATAAAACGTATGACCATTCGGTACAATTGTCTGAAAATCAAGACTATTACTTTTGGGCTCTATAGCCCTAAAGTCGATTTGACAACTAATAGTCATTTTTTTCCCACTTGAAGACATTTTCAAGCACCACCTTTTTTAGGGAAGTTCTAAATTAGTATTATCTTTCAAATGCAGTTGGAATTTAACTTTTCATTTTTTGAGCCTGCAAATGGGACATAGTACCTTTAAAAGGGCAGTCTACGTTCTCCGTCGTGCAAATCTAAAAGTCCCTACTTTTCCACTAGACTGGACGGAATCACCTCTACGGCTTATAAGTTGTTCCTTGCTTGAAAGTGCTTATAGGTACCTTTAATGATATGGTGACTAAGATCCACATCCGTATGTCTTTCCTGCTGGGGTAGACTCACCTGGGAGTATTCACCTCAAACAGGAAGACAGCTTAAAGATCACCTTACTATCAAAGAGTTTTGCTACTCGGTGGTCAATAGCACCAAGCTTAACGGTAGGTTAAGTAATACAGGTATACACCTGGAAAAAAGTTTGCTATTCAAATAAGCTTAAAGATCACCATACTATCAAAAGAGTTTTGCTACTCAGTGCTCAATAGCACCAAGCTTAACGGTAGGTTTTAGGTATAAACCTGGAAAGAGTTTACTATTCAAATAAGCAATGAAACTATGATAAATGAAAAGTAAAATCGTTATATGACCCTCTGATAACTTTTTTTACAATGTAAAATATATCTGACAAAAAAAAATTATTTTAAGGAGACTATTGAGTAGGAGATCAATGGTGAAAATACTAATTGATACCGGTACTCATTAAAGGATAGTAAAAAATATTGTCTTCATTACCATTGTATTTATTTATATTCAAGAAAAAATGGAGGACAGGCTTGAATAAATTGGGGAGGGGGGGGGGGGTTAAGCCCCTAAGCCCCCCTCCAGAAGCTGTACGTTCTAAATGACATGTTCAAATTTTAGAAGTTACAATTTCAGAAAACAATATATATTCTATTATTCTCTGTCTTTTCATGTTACCATCTTATTATCAATCTAGATTTTGATTATTTTTGCTTAAAGATTCCTCTGCATCACTGAATAAATAATTTCCAAGGGGTCCTGATGGCTTGTATGGGAATGAGAGCATTCAACAATAGTTAACGGAACAGGTTGAATAGCAACCGCCTTTCAGAAATTAAATCTACTCCTAGTCCTAAGCGAAAAAGAGTTGGCAATATCTAAGCTATTTCCTCTCCAGGGAATATCATTCTGGGGACTGTTTCCTGTCATTCAATAACCACACATGTGATTGAAACAAATAATGAAAAACAAATATTTGTGCAGCTTATAAAATGTTAAAACATGGATAAGTACCGGATATGACGCTTTCCATTTCATGCCAAGAGAAATACATATTACAAATGATCTCTTCATACAAAAACAAAAATATCTAATATTGGACAAAGAGTTTTATATTTGAAAGGTTATGATTTTTATTTCCTCTTTTCAGTAGTTTCAGTCCTGCCCAAGCAACAAAATGAAATGGAAACCTATCTCATTAGGGAAAAAGCAAAAATGCATAACATTTTATGATTTTTGTTAACTAAGAGCATTACAAAAAACCATATACCGGTATCTGAATGTAGGTTTAGCCAACATCAAGTCTCATAGTAGAGTTCCTTGCATTTCTTATCAATGTGGTTCTACCTCTGTTTTATAATTAATTATAAAATAATGGAATAATTGATGACACAACTTTGTTTTCAAAATTAAGATCATCATTATTTCATAAAATCTATATTTTTCAATTTTGAATACACAAATCTTTCCTTTTCCTAAAATGCAATATCAAAATTTGGACAGCTTAAACTTAACTTTGTCAACTTGACTGTTGGCTATTTCATCATTGTACTTGTTGTGTTTGACATAATTGATCTACTGGTAGTTCCTGTTTATGAGGCTATCAAAAAAGATGACTGATTTTTAATTCTATTTATAAAAGATGAATAATGGAGAGAAGTTGACGGTCACTCCCTCGGGAACAGGAAGGAACAACTTCTGTCCTCTTGACATTTCGGTTTTGTTGTACATACATGTACATGTACTTTCCCTGTTTCACGAATACTGGAAGATGCATGGAGCCATAAATTCATATTATGCATGAGGGGTTATACATGTAAGATAGACTAGCAGATGTGCTATTATCTGGCCCATTTTTACCAACCAATATTTTCCCTTCTTCTATGTACACTGCACGTATGATGTAACTAAAATCAATGTGTTTTTAAAAACACCTTAAATCAATACACATTACACATTAATGTTTAACGACCTTGTCCCAGCATGACTACTTGTGAAAGATACATGTATCTCTCACAAGCAGTTATGGGACAAGGTAGTTAAACATTCAAAAAGTTCAGTACCTATTTTTTCTTTTAGAATTAAGACTAAAATTCCTCATAGGACTGTTGGACCAATATCAATCAACCCATATGACGGTCTGCATGAGACAGTGACGTTATAATATGAGGCAAGCCGTCTGTCAAATTTTGAAGCTTTACTTTGGCACCTGACGCAGACCCACATCCCCTATTAGATAACACAATTTTAAAGAACAGCTGAATATCACCAGCTACATACATTGTATGCATATCAGGCAGGCCGGGTTGAGGGCACTGCACCCCCTCCCCCTCCCCCTTCCCCCTTACTATGAAATACTTTGGCAAGTTGCCACATTGCTCGCAGAAGGGCATTAGCAGTTACACAGGCAAATTTCTGTTAATTGGCTTCTAAGGTTATGATTGTTCTGTATATATATACAACATGTACCGTACATGTTATAATTTTTTTAATATGACAGGTATTTCTCTCTTTTTCTACTAATAAAAAATGTAAAATGGAGGGCAACTACTTGCATGTAACAAGCAGTTTCCTATTATATCATTGATTGTTTTTAAGTTACAGACATAGTTAATTATGACATTCTGCCTAATGCAATACAGCATGTTTGTGTTTAGGAGGATGGCACAATTTACAGACACCATTCTATAAGCCGCACGATGGAGCATCACCACATTCATGTATAATAGGCCTGTTCAGGCACAGAGGTGGTTTATTCTTAAATTTTGTATCTCTTTTAAATCATTTTTACGACAAAGTTTGATTATTACTACATGCAGTGTCAACATTTTTTGCCTTCTCACAAATTCTAAAGAGCTAACTTGAGGGCATCAAAAATCAGCTCCCCTGGCAAAATTGTGTGTGATCATTCATGAAGATCATCATATGACCTGCCAATGCAAAGTGCATTGCAATAAATCCTTACAAGTATGCAAACATACATTTCAAAATATGGAACAAACATAACGCATAGTTTATTACTGGTTCATTGGACTTTAGCCTCAGAACTACCCCCAGAGCGTTTACATTCGTAAACATAAATTTACACAACTGGGTTGGCATACGTAGAGCCTATTTCAATATCTGCAGTTTGATATGGTACTATGTATTCGACTATTCGTACATAATGCAACTGTTCAAGGGGCTTATAAACAGTAAGATTGTTAATTGATCTTCACAATAAAATCAATTTTGTCCTGTTACAGGATGATATTATAAATCTTTGAAAGATACAATCAATTCATAACAAGAATAGAGATACAAAGTAATATTATTTTTTTTTGGAATGTGAGAAATTTGTGACAATTTTTGCTTGCAGTTTAAATGCAGTTAGTGATTGAAAATCAAAGCCCTCATTTTGGACAAAACAAATGAAAACACTGCCATTTAGATAGGTATGCATTCATATTTTTCATGGTAAACTAGTGTCTGTAAATTGTTTCCTATAATATCCCAATAATTTCATATATAGAAGTCTACTTTTTAAATCCAATTATTAGAAGTATACAATACATTATGAACAAAATACTGTGTTTCATTGTTTTTCTCTTCAATCACTGGTCAACTGAATTCCTTTGAATTATACTGTGTATATACCCCTGTTGACAAAAAGAATGGTGAAATTGTACTATAGTTCCTTTATTGGATACACCACCTGCAGTCAAATAAAATGTATGCGTGTGCTAGCAGCATAACAGTCCAGCTATTCTACTTTTGTCACAAGTAACACATCTGAACAAAACTGACAGCTAGAACTCCACAATGCTTCTATTTGTCAGGCGCTCTTATGAAAACAAATTTGTTTTTCCATAATTTTAGCCTTTTCTTCCCTTTCTACGCAATTGGACTGGAGCAATTCCCAAGTGGCCAAACGCTGTATGCTACTGAAACACAAAAAGACCCCTTTGCACAGACTTGGAATTTTAAAGGAAGTTCCATTTCAGCTATTTGACTGCTATTTATTCTCACTTTTGGGCACAGAATGGGTCAATAATGGGGAGGGGGTGACACATTTAGGCAGGGTAGTTAATTAAATGCAAGGCGAGTAAATGAGTGAGAGGGGGGTTGTGGAAAGTGTCCCTGCCATCAATTTCCCCTGATTCATTTTGAATCCCCTCCCCCCCCCCCCCCCTCATTCACTCCATTTCCCTATATCTATTTGCCTTTGGGGGGGGGGGGGAGGGTGTCTGTATTCAATGGAAGGTAACATTCAATAGTTGGGAAGGGGCAAATCTCCCATAGCTACACCAAAATCATGAGTCATTAAACTTGTTATAATACTCACAAAGTAATTGAAAAAGAAAATTCAAAAGGCAAATGTGACACATATAATTTGTCATCTGCAGCATAAATTTTGTGCTGAAAACAACACTCATAAAACATTATTCAAATTATGCATATTATATTAAGACACCATGCATTCTTCTTCCAGATATTTTAAAGGAAACTTCAGTCTGGCTCAATCACAGGAATTTTCTTTAAAACATTTTAAACCAAAATATTTTCTGTTTGGAGCTAGAAGGGCATTAACTCAAGTCATTTTAGATAAAGTTGACGCCCTTCTGCCTCTAAACAGATGAAATGTTTTTCCATGAGATTTAACACACCTGCATTGGGTGAATGCATGTGACCCCAGGCTAAAATCATTTCTATTGACTGCTAAAATTAACGCAAAGCCTCGAACAAATGCCTCCCTCATTGTTATCCCCCATGAGTGGTCAAAGAGTTCAAATCGACCCCCCGCCAGCCCCCCCCCCTCTCACACATTCATTTTTTCTCTAATTCCACCCCCCCCCCCCCCCTTACGGAATATCAGGCCAAATAAAATTGATTTCAAGTTTCTCGTCCCTAGCTAGCTTAATTCTCCTTCCTTTTTTTCGACCCATCACAATGTTTCTGTAATTTTACATGTTTGTCTTAAAATGAAATAAATCAGAAATAGAGGACATCTAGACAATAGTTTTTTATAACAAAAATTGTTAATATTTTACAATTTCTCTTTGATGTGAGCCCCTGCCCCGATTATAAAAATGAAATTGAATGAAAACATTTTTTCCACAATTGACCAAATGACCTTTGTACATACATGTATGTATGTATACAGAAAAAATACCAAATCAAATGGCACCCACTCCCAACTTTCAAAATAAATCTAGACGAGAAACTAGGAATTAATTTTAGTTGGCCTTATATTGCCCCTTTCTTTCTGTCTAGCCCGCAAGGTATGAATCGACTTTCAAAATGGGAGCTAATTTTGATACTTCCTGGGTGTTCAGTCTACATTGTCAACTTGAATTGGTTCTTTTGAACCTCAAAGGGTGATGTCCCCTGCTAGGGTTTTGTTCTGTGTGCCTGCAAGTCATTCCTGCTTTAATCTGTTGACCTTCCATTTAGAATCTACTTACAAGTACTTAGCAGATTCAAGTGGTTCCTAACTGACAAAAGACTGCATGAGCTTTTTATTGGTGATATAGCACCTACATCCAAAATCAGAAATCATTTGTCGGTACAATAATTTGTTAGTCCTGCAATTTGTAAGTATTTGCAAATTGAGTACATGAGCCAGGAGTTAGTGCACTCAGAGAACAAATGTTGGTTTGCGCATACCAGAACATCAGAGACTTTCACATACATAAAATGTTCATGGTGGTTCAGATTTGCACCGCTTCTTGCTTCAAAAACAATTTTTGAGTGCAATTTATATTGATACAACACTACATTTTGGGTCGTTATTCGCAAAAATTCCTTGCCATAAAAAAGGTCATCCTTAATGATTCACAAAAGTCCATTGTTCTACTGTACACCTGTTACTGATAGAAAATTTGAAAGCCAAAGAAATACTAGTGATTTTTATGGAGATATAGCTAGTGATTCTAGCTAGAGATATAGTATAGAATTAACATGCGTTTCTATGGGATGACCTTGAACTTAGACTTGGGATGTTTTTTTTTTTAGAAACTGGGCCCAGAATGACAATAGGCGAAACAGATAATATATTACCCGCAAAGCACAAGAAAGGCAAGATACTCTCAGTTCAGAGTTGGTTTGGGGTATGACTAGCTATAGCGATTGATAAATCTCTAGGCAATGTTACCTACATTGTAGATATTCTAACTATAAGCTCAACTTTAATACAGATTAATAATGCGAAGACATTAGGAAGGCACATGGTGGTGATGCAGCTTTCTCCATCTATTGCTCCCATTGTCTGAACAAGCTCACTCGATCATCATCTGGAGTCATCACCGAAAGCAGAAATTTTTTGAACAGACTTTGAAGACATTTCTACTCTGAAACCAAACTATGTACACATTCATTGAACTAAAACTGACACTGCTTTGTAATTTTCATACATTTCAACTCAACATCCAAGGGATGGCATCTCAAAGCTCTTTGTAATTCAGTGGACGAGGTGTCACTAAAGGTTTCAGATCTGATAGAAAAATATAACCAGACCCAATTCCTGCATTCCTTAATTTCTGGGACTGCTTTTAGGTACTTGATCTCACTATGACCTGGAAAATAATAAGTACTATTAGATTCAAATTCACACCTCTGTCAGGTACAATTTGATTCCATATCACTTATAATCAGAAAAACACACACAGCCTCGCAACCCTCACAAGAAGAAAAAAGATGATGGAAAATAGAAGGTGATGACGAAGAATGGGATGGAAGAGGGGAGTCGACGGCTAACAAGCCAGGATCACACACCTTCATGTTCACACCTCTCATTCATCTCGTTTTTCCGCCTCACTCGTTCTATCATCGCCTGACAACACGCATTCTCAGTGGCATGGATCTGAGGCTTACGGCCTAAAGCCTCTCTGAATCCCGAAGCAACAAAACACCTTCTCAATTGGCTTCGGTAGTCCGTGACTGCCGTTCGTTCGCTATTAATTCTATATGGAAGGCGTGATGTTTTCAGTTTTCATGTCGGCCGTACCTGGAAATAGGCATGCACGCCAGCACATGGAGCTTTTAAGGAACTGTTTTAAAATATCTGGGAAGAGGATGAGGATATAATGTTTCTTGTTTTACCTATTTGAACAATCAACATATATGAATTAACACTTTTGATCTGTTATAAAGCCTAAATACACAATTATATGCCCCTCTGTGTCTGTCTGTCTGTCTTTCTGTCCACTCCCCCCCCCCCCCCTCTCTCTCTCTCTCTCTCTCTCTCTTTTTTTCTCTCTCTCATCTGCTCTGTGCACCCCTCCAAGTTTTCACCTCTTTTGCTCTTCATATCTCTCTCTACTTTCTCTTTCTTCCTCTCTTTCTTTCTTTTGTTTTGGATATATTATAAATTGGTACAGGAAGAAGAAATAATTCAGGTTATGTATTATCAATTATTAAGATGTATGTACATATGTTACCAAAGGATTCTCTCCCGAAAGTAATGAGAAAAGATTGATCAGATTATACATTTGAAATAATCACATCTTGCGAGGGGGTGGCACCTTGGCCCCCCCCCCCCCCCCCCCCCTCCTGAATACAAAATCTTCTGACCCTCAGAAAAGCCCAGTAATTTCAAGATAAAGCTTGATGTATTTCAATCCACTTTGCTCGCAATAATCCATTTTGCTTTTATTGTACACCTCTCTGGACAAAAAGAGCTTGTAAGGTCTCCCCATTATCCATACTCCATGAGGATCTTTTATCTTTCGGTTCAGTTGGCGGCCAACTTGATTTATTTCTTACTCTAGAGAATATGTGATATGCAATGCATTCCACACTTATGAATATTGATTTGGATTGCTAGTAAAGACCTCTGTACTCTAATGCTGTGCAAGGTTATTGTGTATACATGTCTATGCAGTATATGTTTTTAAATTCATGATGAACAAGAAGATGTTCCACAAACAAAATAAACAAAGATTATCAAGATAAATGAAACCTTACAAAGAAAAAAATGTACCTATTGATGACAAATATGATTTTGAAGTTGATCTATTTCTTATTACCTGATGATAATAAAAGAAGAGGGAAAGAATGACAATGGCAGATAAAGCGATCATCGATCATCATGATTTGGACTCGGGCATGTTTAAGGTTAGCACATACATTTACGGGTGCAATTAGAGAATTCCATTTACAAATCGCAGAGAAATTCTGATTATGCCTCAAAGGTGTATTCATCCGTGGTGAAAAAATGATTATGAAATCTGACGTCTTGTCATAATTAACATCACAAAGTGACTCACAAGTTATGATGTGCAGGATTTTTATTCACTAAGGGTTTAGTTTGAAGTTGATGGAATTAAAGAGAGTTCTGTTGTATTTCTGATAACTTGTGCAATGTGTTTATGGTTTTTAGTTACAGAATCTAACAGCCTTTTCACACACAGCTAAAATTCATCGTATCTAGAGATGATTAGAATCATCGTAAAAATTTAATCATGTTTATAGACAAAATTTCCCAGTGTGAACATCGTTTATACGATGTTGGGATAGATACGAAGTCGCGATCCATACGCCCCTAAAAGCAGGCTGCAGATACGAAGTTCGTATCTAGAGAGCTTGACATTTTGTGTGTGAAAGGAAATTCGTGTTTAAACGTGTTTAAAATGGATGGAGCGACCGCTCTGTTTGATATGACCTGACCTTCAATGCGCAATGGCACTACTGCGCATTTTACGAGCAGTAGTTAATCACGAAACGATTAACGATCGCAACGAAATTTCTGTGTGTGAAAGGCTCGTGATTAGTTTAAACACGTTCGAAACACGTTTATACTAGTCATGTTTATAGAATTTTAGCCGTGTGTGAAAAGGCTGTAAGTCCCATTATATTGCTAGTTTTCTACATCCATGTATATCTTTAAAAATGGTATCTATTGTGCCTAACATGTAAACATGAATATTCCAGCCATTGCTGTCTTTCATGTAAAATTGTATAAATTATGAACCATGTTTGTGCTATAATTATTTTTAAAAAAAATCATTTTTGAATTGAATTGAATTGAAATTGAATGAGTTCGGGGAAAAGAAGATAAAAGTTGTGAGCTCTTTCATTATTTTTATGTCAGTTATTATTTTTCACCTTGCCCAGAACTCGCCAATATGTACCAAGGTTAAGGAAGGAGTTATCAAAGA
This sequence comes from Strongylocentrotus droebachiensis, assembly GCA_035222895.1. Taxonomy (NCBI): domain Eukaryota; kingdom Metazoa; phylum Echinodermata; class Echinoidea; order Camarodonta; family Strongylocentrotidae; genus Strongylocentrotus; species Strongylocentrotus droebachiensis. The sequence continues at coordinate 49,209 of JAVYIG010006655.1, read as the reverse complement.
GATCACTGTAACATCTTGATTAACTCCATTCAGTTTGATCAAATCTTTTGAGAGTTCAAGAGAGCATCTATTGTACCTGTGTTATTGTTACCCAATCTTGCTTTCTGGGGCAAAGGATTGGAATCGGTTCGATCTGGGCCAATTTCGACTCAACAATACATCGGCATCCTATATATATGCAGCTTTGAGGACATGTCTGCTGAGAGCGAAAAGGGCAGTAACTCATATATAGTTCATATAGTTTCACAAAGACTTATACCCTAATGGTTCTAAGAAGTCTATATATATTACATTAATGCTCTTATATAGCTGGAGGTGTTTTGCGCTTGCTTTTGTGGGTTAAATGAAGTTTGCTTTATGATAATATTTATTCATTATTACACGGTTCCTCTAGTCTATCCTACTGTAGCCAAACCAAAGTATGGATTTTTAGGAAGCACTTGTTACAATGTGTGTTGAGTCTGTTGACCTACATTTACCGGGTTTGAGTATGTGGATCTCTTCTCCTTCTTATTTTGCTATTCTAGTAATATTTTTATTCAAAATTGTTTTCTTCATATTCATCATGATTGAAATACAGATCAAAGTAGAAAAATGGAAAAGCCTACTTGAAATCATCTTTGAAATGTATCAGTGTTTGAATAATACCTCCTTCGAATTGCATTTAAATGATTTATGTCTCATTCAAAATAACCTGTTCAATGTTTACTATAACAAGTCTGCATGTTACCTATAATTTTGTCCATAAATCGTTTGGTCTTGAATTTTATTCTTGTACTCTTAATCCAATTTTATTTCATCTGTATCTTCTTGCTTGTTGCTGCATACTTGAACAACAAAGTAATTCAATATTAATCAATACTCATAAAATTAATAATGGCTAGTTGCCTTCATAATCACTCCCATCAGTCCCACACTGCTAATGGCACTTAGACATTTCTTTCCAAAATTATCTCTCAAAAATATTTCATGTTATACGTTAATATACCCATATGAATAATATAATATCTTGTTCATGCTTCCCCAGCTGTGCACAACAATAAATAAATCACTTCATCAAGCAGAATTTGTTGCATTTGTATCTGATGGGTTCTTCATCTTGGCCAAATAAACTGGGTTACTACACGTTTTTCAACAGCACTTCATCCCTTCTTACTCTGCACTTCACTTGTCATCATTCAGTTGACAAAGTGCCTTCCTATAAACCACAGAGATCTAGGATGGAGAAAAACATCCCAGCACGCTCCCAGCATGAACCCAACACCAAGCTGGCTGGAGGGGCTGCCATGACAACTCTGACCATTGTCCATCACACCTCAGTGGATGCTAGCTTCACAGCATGATTTTACCACCATCGTAGAGCTTGATTGTATCTCCTTGGTATATGACAAAAAGTGTGTTAAGACTACACAATACATGACTACATTAGCTAGTTACGATTCTTGCATCTGTAAACGATAAGCACTTTTTCCTAGTTTGCATATGTTGCATTTATAAAGAAACATCGGATTACAAAACGTTTTACAGCAAAATGCCTATTTGAGCATTGTATTGAAAGAAAACTTGATCAATCCTGTGTTTAGACTACCAAATTTAATTATAATTATAGCTATAGGATAAGTGATGAATTTATCCCTAGTCTGAACGTATTTAAAGAAACAATGTTTTTTACGAAAGGTCACAATATAGTGATTAGCGAAACTCCTGTTGGGAATCATTTTCAACCAAATCTCAATAAAGAATCAGGGTGCAGATGTAATTTGAACGTGGTACAGATTTGTTCATAAATTTACTCGCCCAAAAAAAATCCTTAAAAAATTTACCTAAAGCTATTTCAAAGTTTTAGTTTGCCTAGAAGCAAAACAACAAAAAAAAAACCAATGACAAAAATGAAAGAGAAAATGGCAGTCTAGGTTAATATGACACTACAGTTGTTGCCTCATAAACACATTTTGCAATATCTATACAGAAAGTAGAAATCTGAGTAGTCAGGTTGTTTATTCATTAATCATATTAATGAAATTTGAAGATTATTTGAAAGTATATGCATTTTCAGCTTTCACTTTCGATAGTGCTTAATTAAAGAAGATTAATCAGTTTCTACACTTGACGTGAATAATAATCGAAACTTGTCTGTTAGGAACCAAAAGGTGCAGTTTTGCTCACATCCTTTTACGTTATTGGACTTAATTACTTTCTGTCTCTCTCCAAATAACCTGTTGATTTTATTAGGTCAAATCCGGAAGAAAGACTGAACAAATAAACTCCTCCTTCTTTACATTAGCAATTATTTGAATAAGAGCTCCTTCAAATAAAACTCTGATGCTCTAATTAGGAAAATGACACAGAGAGACTTGAGACCGTTTTTTTAATCTCTAACTTGATTAATTAGCTTCAGCCAAAGTGTAAGGGATGAGCAAGGTTGATTAGAACTTACTGAAATGAAAGCCAAGTGAGACAAATTAGATTAAAAGGCTAATATAACAAACATTTCTTCTCACTGAAAAGGAGACAGACAGATTTAATTAACCTCTACTCCATCACATTGCAGGAATTATTCAAGTAGATTTAATTTCTGTCAGACCATTTGTCTTGTATATGGTCAGACTCAATTATTGAGTTGGATGCACACTTTCCAATGGGTTTTCTTTAAATAACATGGATTGATTTTAATAATGCAGTGTATTATACATGTGTTATTGTATAGCCAATATAAACTAATACCAAATGGTAAACAACTAAACATACAGCACTTTCAGAAAATATCATGATGGTGAAATATGAAAATGACCAGCTACATTGTGATTTCAAATACAGTCTACAATCAAATTTCTAAATAAAAATCTGCATGTGGTAAGATTTTATATGTGCAACATCCATCTGGAGGCGTATATGAAGACAATTTAAATATTTGTTTAATTTAATGAATGTGCTGCGAGTTTGACCGTGGAAGCTCCCATGTACAGTACATGTAAGGTGTTCATAATAATAATAATAATAATATTTAATTTTTATATACATGTAGCGCTTATTACAAATGTCTCTAAGCACTTTACAAATATACTATCAAGTGACAAACAGTGGAGGAACTTGTTATTTGACGAGAAAATCTGCTATTTGATGAGAACATAAATTGCAAGTGAGTCCACATGCAAGGAGACTGGATCTACGACACCCAATGATTAGATTGCACACAGGGTGATGAGAGCTATAGGGTCGACAGAGAGGATTTCCAAAGCCAATCTAAAGCCATCATCCACACCTCTAGAATCTATACCATTGGAATTGGATTGTTTGCGTTAGGCCTGATCACGGTAAGATGTGAACTCTACTGGAAAAACATTGCTCTCATGAGGCCTGTCTTCATCAGCTTGAGATTGCCAAATAGCCCGCTATTTCTGATTTGGAAAATAATCAGTTCAGTTCAGTTCAGTATATTAATATTATCATTTTGCAGCCTGGGCTGAATTGCATGACAATTTACAATTAAAAACATATCATATTTCTTTCAAATAATACTAGTTAAAATACCATATTATTAATCCCGAAGTTTCAAATCATGTCTTCATGAGCTCAAGACTTGAGCTCGAGATATTTTGCTCAGCGTTCGCGCATAGTGTGAGTCTTTGGGCTGGTGAAAATGCACCGGACAAATAGCGGGATATTTTGCAAACTAGCCCAAGATATCTTGGGATGATTATCTCGACCAAATATCCGCTAATTGCAACTTCGGGCTAATGAAAACGCAAATTAACTGGATAATTTGCAATCGGGATAGTTCAAATAGCGGGATATTTGGCAATCTCAAGCTGATGAGGACAGGCTACCCTCTCCGGCCTATAGAATGGCAGGACTGACTTTTTAAAGAGAAAATTAAGTACTGGCTCTGGATTTGGATTATGAACGAAACTACCAGGGAGTGATAGGGAAACGTTGGTTATGTAATTAATATAAAATAATTGTGTGATGTGAGATTTGGAATTATCATAAGAAGATACGGCAATCACGTTGTTTGCATTAGTAAGATGTGGACTGAACTGGTACAAAATTGCTCACAAACATCCCCCTGCCCTTGGATTGCATCAGTTTAAAGGAAAAATTGAGTATTGGTTATGGAATTGTATGGTGAAAGAAACTAGATGCATGTACGGTATCTGAGAGTGAATGTGAAATTTTGGTCATTTAGCGTAACTAGGAATCATCAAAATGATCAGATCTTCCAATTCCATTGCAAAAGAAGCTACTGTATCCGTTCGGAGCCAGAAGGATGTTAACTCTATTAAAAGTTAAAAGTGTTGAGTTAATGCCCTTTTAATTTAAAGGGGTATTATGATAATATCAAAATAACAATTGTGTATCTTGAGGTTTGCCATAGGACTTGACATCATCCAAATGGTAAGAAAGTAACTCAAAGTCATAAACAGTAATAAACACTGCATAAATGACGTAGACAAATTGGACTATACATGTACACAACTTTTTTGTCATGCATGTATAAAATATGGTGCAAAATGTCGGGTTTCTAAGTCCTATTTTGAATAAAAGGGCATTTTGAGAACATTTTTTTCTTCACGAGACACTCCCATTGCATTAGATATTCTTCCACATGGGAAGAAAATATAATTAAAGACCTCACAAATTAAATTTTCAGCTATTCCGGAGCTCAACTGCCTCTTTAAGGTCTAATTTGGTCAGTGCGCTGAAGCAGCATGTCCCCCATTAGAGCTATTATCGAAGCTCAGTGTACTTAATGCGTTCAAAAGAATGCTTACTAATTTATGATGTATGGATGTTATACAAATGTATATGCGTGTGATGGTGAAGTATGTGTATGAGAGAAACGCAGTGATATACAGACTAATGGTCACTCTTGTACCGATAATTCTATGTATTTTTTTGTTGTTGTTGATTTACTTGACTTTTTTTGGTTAAAACTATAGAATGAAATAATTTATCTGCAAATTGTTTGAAGGAACATTTCTGTAAAAGGAGTTTAGAATTACATAATAATAGGTGCAATGTCTGGTTGTTTTAAATACTGTTCTTGTTTGTTGTTGTTTATTGTTTTTGTTGCTGCATTTAATAGAGTAACTGAGATCTACATGGAGACAGGTCATTCATACCATACTGAAAGAAATTACCCCTTTTATTATAATTTTGATAGTACCATTCTGTATTAAACTTGTTTTACTTTAAATTCAAACATTATCTAAAAATAATAAAAAATGATAACATATGAATTATGAAACAGAAACTACAACTTGTGATGAGGTGGAAAATTTGAAGTAATTCAAGATTTACATTGTACGTGATAACACAAAGGAAGTCACACGACTTGTATTCTATTACATTTCATATATCACATGTTGAAATCCTGTATATATGAGAGACAAAAGTGGTAATAAGTAATGATAACATAAATGATGGGAGGATCAGGATGCATGCATAACACGAAGGAAGTCACACGCCCTGTATTCTATTACATTACATTTCATCACATCATTATGGGTGGAGCAGAGTGCATACCGGTAGTAAGGGCGAAGTTTGTTTCACAAGTTGTTTTGTCAGAATTTTATTCAGTTTCAGTTTAAATTACTAGTTTGTAGGTTCGTAGATCATACTTCAAATGAAAGGTCATTGAAAATTCAAGTACTTCCTTGTATAAAGAGAAAAAGGAGTGCTGTGTTCACTAAAAAAAAGGGTGATTTTGTTGCTCAATGGGCCATTATATAGGTTCAGGTTTTCTGCAAAAGCTTTGGAATTTCCCAAATATCAAAGTACACTTTTGCAATTAAAATGGGTACCATGTACAGTATATGTACTCTGTACTTTAGATGCACGTATTAAAGATATTGTCATCCTGTTCCTCATGCTTTTTTTTAAATATTTGTTTGCACTCAAATAAAGTTTACTTGCTGTTCTCCTTTGCTTTTCTCTAATATCTTCTTTGTATGAAGTATTCAAATACATAATTACAGTAGAAATAACCACAATGAAATGTATCTCTAGAACTATAGCAAGGGGTATGAAAATGACTTTTTTTCATCATTTTGTACACCATCATGTAAATCAAACATCGACCTACACAACACATGTACAAATGTATATGCCACTTGGCTTTAATATCATTGAGCTTTTAGCAAAGAAAATATTATTTGCAAGCAAACATCTTTTCTTGCCTATTCTGAGAAAAATTGGACCACAGTCCCCACGCATATTCCGCCTATCATTGTAAGAAATCAACGCATTTGATTTCCTCTAGACAAGTCCACTCATAAGCAATCACAGATTTTGCCGCAAGGTACAAAGGAGTAAAATTCCAGATCAATGATAAATGACGTCTCTTCCCTTTATAACAAGCTACTTTTGTTGGGACCAATGTAGCGTATTGTTCGCTTGCGTGTTATACCAGATTGAAAGGATCTACTGAATACTAAAGCATAGTTGAGAATCAGTGCAAAAGTACAAGCCTTCAAGGGACCCTCTTTATTATTTGCTAAATGGATATTTATTTGAAGGAAATCTTGTGCATAACAATCTTCATGTTTACGCCTACATTATGTCTTTCTTTTTAATAGAGCTCCGTCAGAACTTTCAGAGTCCAAATCACTCACAGCACTCATCTATTTCTTGTTCATTTGTTTTTCCTGCTGAAATATGTTAAACTAATAGGAGATAGATCTCAATTGTATGCATTTACCTCTGCAAGTCATGGTCAGTACATGCACTCTATTTCACTGTCTTATCAATATCAATAAACATAGACAATCCTTGATTTCTAAAAAAGGGCAATTGTCTAAATTCAAACGGATGGGTAAATTGACAACCATTTCCATACAAGCTACTGTTTGTTGTATTAGGGTATTGTTCACTGAAAGCGTTACATGATTGAACAGGATCCATAGTCTGAAATCATGGCTGACTGAATCTTGGTGAACTGTTCAAGCTACCTGTATATCTTCAAAGGCTTCAGTAACTCGATCCCATTCAGCTTCCAAAATTTAGCGTATATACTGTACAAATGTACAGAATGGCAATTCGAAACGGTAGCTACAATGTATGCAAGACAATAATGTCCCTATCCACATGAATAGGAAAAATATACATGCAGGTTTTATTTTTGTAGTTAATCTCTGTCTTTCCCTGGCATCCAAGTGACTCACTTAGACTTTTCTGTTGTTTAAATTCATTGATTTCTTGATTTGTTGAAGAGAAAGATAATAATATCACAAAGTTCTTGTTTTTTTTCCAGTATGAAAGTTGTACAGCAAAAAGCCTGTTATGAGCATCAATCAATTTGATCGAAAAGTCAATAAAGAATCGGGGTCCAGCTCTATAGTCTGGATGTCATATCATATGAAAACTGTATAACTGGGCTGGTCTCACTGGGAGCCTACACTAATGTTTGGTGAGCTGTCATGGCAACTAGTCAAACCTGTCTTTAAAGACCACCCAAGGGAGACAAGATATTAAAGTGGTCTTTAACTCTTTATACAGTGTAGGCAGATAGTCTTTAAGTACAGGTTCCTAGTACATGTTTCAATGAAATACCATTTTCAAGGGAAACAAAAAAAGTGGTCTTGCTATACATGTGGTCACTAAAGCAGGTTTGACAGTGAAACGTTTCTTTGTACAATGTTGGTATCCATGTGTGTACACTCCTTTTTGCTATACAACAATTTTGTAAACAATGTTTCTTTATACAAGATTTGTATACATTTCCTCCGGTCTGAACGGCCCATCAGTCTGACTTCTGTGCATGCATGGGCCATCTGTCTGTTTGCATAGATAGATGGGCTCCTGTGGAGTATCACATCTATTATGAATGATATGCACTGATGCTTTGTCATTTCTTTCAGATTTTCTCAGCCCCAAGGCTTTAATCTGTGAAGTTCTACTACAGATTGTTATGTTGATCCATGATCTGTTCATTATTATTCATACAGTATATGAATAATTCTTTTGAATGTATCATTTCTTGTAAATTTCTGTAATTGTAAATTGTACAAAATTCAATTTACAGCATGTATGTTGCCACACATGACTGTTTTAAATAAAAAACATTTTGAACTGAATAAAATAGAAAAATTAAATGTTAATGGATCTACAATTTTACTTTGTGATGTCATAGTTCAATGGGATGACAATGTAAAATGAAATATCCTACCTAAAGGAAATTGAATATAAATAAGAATAAGACTCATCCCAAGGATAAAGTACAGGTAGTAACAAAACGGTATGGTCAACTCAATACTCATAAACCCTCAACTCTCATTTTTATAATTAAAAATGGCACCGCAATCCAAAGATTGCTTGAGGGTGACTGAGAATCAAATTAATTTTGGCGTGGACAGCAAACTGACCTTTATCACGAAACTGTATCGTCGCATCGTCCCACCTTATTATAGAATAATTCAACCATTACACGGCCACTCAATCAAGCTTATTAATATCAGCTGAACGGTTTTACAGTCTTGATAAATTGGCTGGATATAATTGTTGAATCTGACTTTTACTATCGCTGATCTTTGGTATTTTGGAAGGAGATATTCTAAGAGGTTCAATAGTACTCAACTCTTCTTTTATGCAGTGCTTTTTTATACAGCCACAAGTAGTTGATTTCAGGTAATATCATTGTACATACATGTACATGTACTGGTACTACTCCACAAACATGCACATATACAAAATGTAAGTATTTATCAGTCAGGAGTTCTGGTATACAAAAAATAACAAAATTAGGACTGAATGTCACAACATTTCTACAAACTAACGGTTACTAGGTTTCTATCAGACAAATACAGGTGTATGAAAGAAAATTTGATGGTTTAGTAGCCTAAGAAAAAAAAATCACAAAAAATTGTCCCCATTATGTTGTTATTATTTATTGGCTATATTTGAATCTACATAAAGCTTTAAGTTGACTTGTGTATTTGATGGATGAAACAAATTGCCATCATAATTCCCTTTTACTGGAATTATCATGAAAGTTGTTAAATATTTTTTTTCAAAAAGACAATTTCTTGTGAAAGTGAAACCATAAACTGATGGTTTTTTTAAAAGGAAATGATACACCTACAGTCTGTATGTCATCAAAGGTTATTTCATTGGCACATATAGCATAATATATCTCCCCTGTTTATATTGGAAACGGATAGTTCATTATTGATGTAAGCTACGAAAATAAATCAATAAAAATGCCAAAGCCCATATTTTGATAATCGGTTCAAGGCAAAAAGCCAGAAACATTTCCTCCTTCCTCCCTGATCCATCAACAAGTAGATAACATCATTCACCCACTTCAGACCATTTTAAATTGATGTATAAATATACCAAAAATATAAGCTATAGATTTATTATTTTTAATGTCTATCTTCAAGTCTAAACATCAAAATGTTATGTGCTTGAGCATGGTTTCGGATGAAATCTTGATAATTAATGAGGGTCCCGTTCTTGTCTGAGCATCAAAGCGTTAACAAAAACGTATAACTATACGAGGTTAACGTGAGTGGGCATTGACGATTGGTCAGCTAACTTTTCATTGATTTCTTCAAATTTCAAATATAGTCTCATGATGTTTCTTAATAAATCCAATGTTGCTATCCAGTGTGCATATATACATGTATACCCCCTTTTGCTATACAATGATTCTTAATACGCTTCTTCATACCAGTTTCGTATAATACTTTCCTCTTGTTTGTGTGAACAGGTTGTTAGTTACCATGGCGACCACATCACAGCGGTGAGGGGGACCTACACGTATGTCATGTGAATCACGAGACTGCACTGAAATGTCCCCCTACCAATTAGCACCACTTCCAACAGACAGTTGTCTGCAGATATCATTCGGTAACAAACCATGCAAGACTGGGCTGGCAATGAAACCGCAAGTTTTCTTTGCACCAAAAATGCACTTTCTTGAATTTTAAAAAGTTGAAGCTTTTTGCATAGATCTACATTTTATACCTTTCTATTGGGATTTGTATGTCATTAATATTTTGACATTTCATTTCTTCTCTTTTACAATTCTTACTGGTAGGTGATTTTCTGAGCCTCTGCTGTTAATTGTTTGTATCTGAGATATTTGATGATTTTGTTGTTGTTGAAAAATGTATACAAAAGTTGTCTGCACATTAGGTCTTGAGATCCCCCCCCCCCCCCCCCAAGACCAATATCAGACTCTCAAAATGTTCTGAGGCCACCCCCACAATGCCCAAACAACAGTCTGTTATCCTAATCTGTAGGTCTAGATACTTGACAGATACATATTTCCAGGCTGAAGGTCCATTCTATATATTTGTTCAAATATTTGTTTAAATATTTTAAATATTTGTACACCCTGTATGTGCATGTACAAGTACATGTACATGTACCTTCATTTCCACCGACAGAAGATTAAAATGACCCATGGATGTAAATGTCTGATCATCCCTTTAAACCAGGTCACATGTCCTATAGAGGTTACCCTATCTTGATCATGATAGTCTTTGCAGGAAGTTTGTGACTCCAACAAGACAACAAGCAACCTTCAACCAAACACTGCACTCTCACTATCCTGCCTCCGAGATGACATCATACACCGTCACCATGGCAACAAAGTCAAACAGTTCAGCAGTCACGGCCGTTCGTCCCCTGGAAATTCTGTGAGTGCTTCGGCTGAAATGTGATTTCAGCCTGGAATACTCATTTTGGCAAACAATAGAATTTTCTAAAACATTGACGCAGATACACCAATTGTACATTGTACATTTAACATGTACATTGCTTGTACATAAATGTTGTATACTAATGTTTGGTGGATATGCATGCAATGATTGATATGCACGAATGCAATTGAAAGAGAGTACATTTTAATAATACCCCATTCACAGTGGCCTCAAACACCGCGACAGCAGCGGGACTGTCCCGCTGCTGTCGCGGTGTTGTTTTCAGTGTGAAGGCTCGGACCCGTTATAAACTATCGCGGGATAACACCGCCTAGCGATAACGCCGACACAAACTATCGCTAGGCACGCCTAGCTACAGCAGCGGGACAGTCCCGCTGCTGTCGCGGTGTTTACTCAGTGTGAAGGCTCTCCGCTATAACACCGCGACAAACACGTGTGATTTGTTTACTTACCTATCACTGACCTCTTTTCTCCAGCAATGGGGAACATAAAGTGAAATAGAAATAAAGTAACCAGTGGATTCAAATTGATTTTATTATTATGTAGATATTATAATTATCCAAATAAAAATATTTCACACTTCAAAAAATTAAAATATTCTGACTGGAAGCAATAAAAATGCTAGTTTTTTAAAAAGTAATATGATCGAGGATACAAAAAGCAACTTGACATGTTTATTTCAAGCAATCGAAAACCCCGCGCTGAAGTATTTCCGGTCATATCGGGGTCACTCGCGGGTCATGAGCCATGCATACACGTGTTTGTTACGGAGGTAATAAAAATCACCCGCTGCAGCGTGAATGGGTACATGATATTTATCCCGCTGCTGCAGCGGGATAACTTTTCTACTGTGAATGCATTTGTAGCGGTGTTATGGCGGTGTCGCCGCTCCGCTACAACGCCGCTACAAATTTCAAAACCACTGTGAATGGGGTATTAGATAGGTAAACATAATGTACCGGTATCTTGGATTATGCTGACACATTGGAATGTACATCAGCTGTGAATGTATAGTACCGGTCACTACGAACATGACTGACAAAGAAAGCGGACAAAATATACAGTTCCTCAGGTAGATAAAGGAACATCCCTTCACTGCTATTATGTGAAAATGTGTAGAACAGGTGTCACATGCATATTCACCTTTTTACATAATAGCGTTGAAGGATCGATGTTCCTTTGTCTACCCGAGGAACTGTATATTTTGTCCGTTTTCTTTGTCCGCCATATTCATAGTGGGTACCGGTAGGCCCTATAGTTCATGTAATCTACATGTACACATACAGTACAGTGTATTGTGTGTTCACTATTGTCTTACAACTCAATGACAAAATAAAAAAACAAATAAGTTTTCCATTATAAAAAAAAAACATATAAATACAGTATGATTCACATGTATGCACTGCCACTTTCTAATGTCCTCTGGTGAGTACATTATTACATGGGGTTAGATTAGATCCTAGTGCAGATGATTTAGAGGGGAGAGGAGGACTGACTACTGGGGAATTATAGATCAAACATAATATACACATGTGTATCTGCACACAAAATTTGCAGGGTTATACAGTAATATGGGCTAATAATAAGTAGGCCTACACAAATGAATAAGTCTTCAAATAAAGAAATAAGTTGCCCTATCTTACCAAGGCTAGGCTTAGAAATTCCTGATCTCATAATGATCATTAGCCAAGCTGAGTAGTGTATTGATATGGGCATGAAATTGTACATTTGCTAAAACCATTTATAACCAATTCACAAACCTATCCCTAGAAAAACAGCTTCACCAGAATCTTGTTTTTACTTAATCTCACCATGGACCTGAGTACCACATGATCTCACAAAAACACTTTCATTATCAAGTTCCATATTCATAGGCAATGGTTCCAAACTTTAATCTCTTCTGACATGTTTTTTCATCAAGAGCCGGTGTCTATCCTTGGTTGTAATTCATTCTTCTTTTAAATGGAAAGGAAAACCACTAATTAGTTTACAGCTTTAACCTTCAGTTGTCATATATCTCCCACAAAAAACCTCCCACAAAAACCTGACTGATCTAATCAAAGCCATGGCATGCCACAACATTCACTATTTATTTATTTGTAATATATACATGTACGTACATGTACTGCTGCATTTATGACATTTTTATGTTATTTGTATGAAGTGAATATTTCACATCAAATTTGTTCAGATTTCTGTTCATATGATACTCACCGTTCATTGACTATTACATGTATGTGGTAGATCAAAGGGGATTTAAATGACATGTAAAAATATCTTGCAAATTAAAATATGTTTACATTTTACTTTATTCATTGTTCTCATGAATTTTCTGTCTTCTTTTTCTTTCTTTCTTTCTTCCAAAGACTGACAAATCCCCCCTTACTCTGTCTATCTCTCTATCCCCTCTCTCTCTCTCTCTCTCTCTCTCTCTCTCTCTCTCTCTCTCTCTCTCTCTCTCTCTCTATCTATCTATCTCTAGACTCCTTTCATTCCACTTCTCCTCCATCCCTTCCTTTCTTTTACATATTCCTTCTTTCATGTTTTTTTTCTCCCTTTCTTCAGTTGATGTTCAAGAATTCAGGAATCATGTTCTTCTCCTACATGCATGTAATCAGATTAATCTGTCACTCAGGAACTAAATTCAACAACATCAGATTTCATCTACTATACGAAATCTAATCCTCCTTGGGAGGCCTTGGTAGAAGTAGAAGGGCAAATCATAAGTATTTTAATGTTACATGTACTTGTATGTTTAAATGCTGCAGAACATATCACTATGAACATGACGGACAAAGAAAGCGGACAAAATATAGAGTTCCTCAGGTAGACAAAGGAACATCTCTTCACTGCTATTATGTAAAAATGTGTAGAACAGGTGTCACATGCATATTCACCTGTTCTAAACATTTATACATAATAGCAGTGAAGGGATGTTCCTTTGTCTACCTGAGGAACTGTATATTTTGTCTGTTTTCTTTGTCCGTCATGTTCATAGTGTATCCCATGCCCACAATCTTTTTTTTTTCTTAGGCTGAATATGGGCTAATAACGTTATACATCAGGTATATATGTACAATTATTATTTTGTCTTTTAATTGAGTTGCCAGGATCGCTCAACAAACAGAAACCTTTAAATCTCCATGTTAAATGTGAGTCCCGTAAAAAGCACACGCCTTAACCAAAGGAAATGCTGCATAAGCTGTTGTTTCCCTTTTGTCCAATATGATTACATAACATGTCTACATCACATGTGCATAAACATGTACATGTAGCTGTACCCTCTAAGAACGCAAACAGAGATACATGTACATGTAGGAGAAAGCGTTCAGTAGAATCTCACAAAGGCTTCCTCTTCTTCGAGGGGCGGCAGGGGCCTATTCTATTCAGAACATCATCAGTATTTTACTTAGTAATTTACTTGGTACTATGTTTTCAAAATTTCGTATTCACATGACATCTAAACATTTTACTTTGGCAAGCAGATTTAAATTGAAATACTTTTCATAAGCATTGCACGTCACATTGTAATTCCAAAATAATGCACAATTAACACATCACATTAAATTCCTGCTTACATGTATATGTAACAAAATTGTGCACAGCTTATAATGATGACTGCTTTTGAAAACATACTGTAAGTCTTCCAATTGAGACCTCCAAAATAGCAAGTTTTTAGCCTGCTAGTGCCAGAGCTGTCTTAATCTTAGGGTAAAATACTTGGCCAAAAGCTTCAACTGAATACCAAAGTTGGTTAAGTATTTTATCTAGAAGCCAAACCAGAGTAAAATACTCTGAATTTTTGACAGATACATTGTAAATAAGGATTGAATTGAACAAACAGCCCCTGTTCACTGTTTTGAAGTGTACATGTACTACATGTACAGTATACATTCATTATAGTCACTAAAATTGTAACTTTGATAAGATTAATACAAGATCCCCCTTTAGGATGTGATATGTAACTGTTACAATTTTCTTGTCTTCTCTTCTTGGTCTTTCCCCAATTTTACTTTGAACTCTTTCACTTTTTGCATCTTTTTAAACATCATTTTGCTTTCAGACTCGCTGAAAAGTAGTTCTCTTGGCTGAATCTATAAGAATTATCACAACATATCAATTGACTTAAATTCAATTCATTCTCTCTTCAGTTATATATTTTCAGTCTTTTGTTTATAGCAAATTATTGCTCATACATATTCAAAGTCTGTAGACCCAAAACGAATTTAAGAAACACACAACTAGGCAGAGCTCTTCATTGTTTTTGGTGCAATATTTTCACTTCAGTTCTCAAATTTTCTAGGTTTTATCACAATACAGTATGGTCTTCATTTTATGACCACCAATGGGTCGTATTCACAAAAGTAATTGACAGTTAAAAGGACCTTTTAGGCCTAATTATGTTTGTGTAAGAGTTAATTCCATTATTTCTGTACTTTACAATGTTTCCATTCTTGTCACTCCTGGGCATATTAGCGCAATGTAAACATAAGCGCAATGTCGTTTCCAGCATAACTTGTAATGTTTGAATCTTTTTTCTCTCTCTCTCTATCCTCCTCCCCTTCCTCCTCTCCCTTCCCTTCTCTCCTCCTGTGTCCTCTCTCTCTCTCCCTCCCCCTCTTTCTTAACCTCCTCCATCTCTCTCTCTCTCTCTCTCTCCCTTTCTCTCTCTCTCTCTCTCTCTTTCTCTCTCTCCCCCCCCCCCCCCTCTCTCTCTCTCCCCCTCTCTCTCTCTATCTCTCTCTCTCTATCTCTCTCTCTCTATCTTTCTCTCTATATATGTATCTCCCTCTCTTTCTCCTCTCCTCTATGCCTCTCTCTCCTTTATCTCCTCCTCACTTTTCCCCCTCCGCCTTTCTTCTCCCCCACCTTACTCAAATAAATTCACAAAGAAATACATCTGTACTATTATTCAAATATTATTACAGTTGCAGAAGTTCAAGGTAAATATTTAAGCCCCTGTCCCAGTTTACAGTCATACAAGTACAGTACATGTATGCACAAAGAATATGGCTCATAAAAATTGCTTTTTTTTAAAAAATGATATTATAAGGCAGGAAGTAACTTAAAAATCATGAAGAAAACACTATATGAAATGACAGAAGTTTCCAGCATACATTTTTCTCTTCTCTTGATAAATAAATAATCACTTGAGAAAAGAAAAACTTGCATAAACTACAAAACATCAACCTGTTAGATTTCATTTTAATTTCTTTCTATAACATGCATTTCAAATGGGTTTAATATTATTAAGCTGTCTCTTGTTTAACATTTGATGTGTCGAAAATGGTACATTCATCATAATTGTCAATATTATCATTGTTAATTTTTCAAAAAGTTGGCTTAAAGAGTGTTGAAAGAAATAAAATGAATAAGTAGCTTGAAAAAAGATAACGATGCATTTAAGAGAATTGGAAAAAAAGAAAAGATCTGATGTTGATAAACTTGGTTTCAAGTTGTCAAGAAGAAAAAAAGAAGGAAATGCCAATTTTATTAACTCCTTTATTCTTGCTAGAAATGATGAGCACATGAGTACATGACTCCTGAAACGCTGGTCAAAAGAAATGTAATGTAATGTACCAGAATTCATTGAATCATAACCCAACAGCTCATAATTACTGATAAATCGCAAACCGGACAACAGGATGAATGGTGGACAAAGATTATCTCTCTGAATAATAGCGACAGAAACTGGTTGCTCTGAATAAGTAATTATGATATTCACAAGTCATCAAAAGCCAGAAGGGCGTTAACTCTTTGTTAAAGTATATGAGTAAACGCCTTTCTGGCTCTGAAAAAATGAAGAGTTCGGTAAACTACAAAAGTTATATACTGTAGATGTAAATTGGTAAGCTCATAATCTCTTGATGCCACAATTTACAATACAATGACTTTAATACTGTTGGTGATTTTGAGGCAACATGTTACTATAATTTGGTGATCTGACATACACTCCAGGGAAAAGTACTCTGGGCTTTATTTCCTCAAAGATAGGGATATGGGTAGTGTTGCGATCATGATTGTTAGGGGTTAGGGTGATTGTTCAGTGTAGTGTTTGATCCAGGGTCGAAAGTAGGAATTTGGTTACTGGTAGTGTAAGACGGTGACTGCAGAGATATCATTGCCGGCGCATGTGTCGTACATTGCTTTAAAGCCTGGCACAAAAGGCTAGAAGAGGGCGAATCCTCTGCAGGACGTTCCAGTTCTCGAAGTGATGATGATTTGTTGACTACCGGTATCTAAAGCTTTGAACTAAATATAAACCAATTTCTTCTTACCTGGTAATACTGTGAGGTTTGTGGATGACTCAAAGACGCCTTGCAATGTCACCTGACACCAGTAAACTCCACTGTCTGCTTGTGTGGTTTCATTAATAGTCAAAGAAGAATCACTTGTCATGTCAAACCTAGGATCATGATTATCGTCACGAATCGTTCTGTTAGACAAAAGAAAATGAAGGAAATTTTGTTCATTTGATAATCAGGGGGCCGTTTAAACCTTCACAATTCCAACTATTTGGACATCCTGTTGCACAAGTTTCAATGGGATGTCCACACACTATATAGACTTATGACGGCTTCAAGAAACTAGCCCATGTACATTTGTACATCATACAAGAAATTTTCCGGAATTCAGCACACTAAAATAAGAATTGTTTCAGTGATCGATATGAATTCATTTTATTAAGTCGATCAAGTAGATTGATTATATTTATCTTTAGCGCCATCTAGAGGCTACTAAATTCGTGTAAAGAAATGGCACCCTTTTTGGTTTCCAGTGGATGAAATCTGTTGATATTGGAGGCATCCTTGTGTAATATGGATGTTAGATACACTTAAGAAGGCAGAATGAAGGTGTGTAATGATGCAATGTGATGAATGTTGTACATGTAATGATGCGATATTCTATGATTAAGTACCTTTCATTCGCACCTAACTCGCTGTGTACATTACATGGATGTAACTTACATTGAACAGTAGCCGAGACGGTCGGCTCACATAAAGGTACACGTATGCAAGAATGTAAACAAAGATTTGCCTAGTTTGAGTTAATGTACAAAGATGAGTACTTGGGGTGCATAATATGAGAAAGTTGTTATATGATTTATACAAGTTTATATTGATAGTTAATAGATGGTTTAGTTATAAAGATACATGCTGTAATTATGAACAGAAGTGCTACAAAGGATGTATGTCAGAAGTCTGACTTAGATGTTTTTATACCATTTCTCTTTATCTGCCTTAGACTTTCATTCAAATTTGATTTATTCACAATATATGAACAAAACATTTCTTTGGAGCCAGAAGGGCATTTTTAAACTTGCAAAGTTGCATACTTAAGCACAGAGTTGACACCCTTCTGGCTGTGAAAAGATGATATTAATGGTAGGAACTTAAAAACTGAACATTGTATAATGCAAAAATGCATGAATGGCAAACCAGTGACTGTGCAGAGAGACAAAGAAAGTGACCCAAGTGTTAACTCTTTGAATCTAACACACTCTGCTGGGGTCTAGCTTTGACTTTGTGTACAATGTGTCTAAAAATACTAAAATAAAACCATACACAACCTAAATGGATAAAAATACATGGAAACAAAAACTTTCCCGATACTATTTACTACTTTTGAATAGTAACTTCATTGAATTTGATGTCTCTTCTGAAAAAGTATGACACTTTTGTTGCGTCAGGGTTCACTTATTAAGTCTGAAGTGATAAAAAATGATAACTTACCTTCCCTTAAATATTCTGATGAGAGAAACAGCGCTATTCACATCCTCTCCCTTTTTCCAATCCAACGCGACAAGATTTGAGCGTTCAAATTGGCAATAAATGGTAGCATTTTCACCTTCTGTGACGAAGAGTGTGCCTGGAGTTGTGACTTGATCCTGGCACGTTATCACCTTAAACACTGCAAGAAATATTGCAAAATGTTAATATGTAAGAAAAAAAAGAGTTAGGGAAATTTAATTTACTTTCTGCTGGTCAATGCAAAATGAGTTAACTTCATAATTTCATATTTTTGAAGAACAGCAAGCAACGAATACAGACATAATGAAACCTTTAGGCTTTTGTCTTGTACTCGTCACAGTAAATCGCAAGAATGAACTGACATTGTAAAGCCGAAAGTGAGACAATGTACTTGTAAACAAAATTTAAAGGAACAAAGCGAGTGAATGCTATAAATTACTAGAAAGTCTGAATACGCATTGACCAAGACCGAGTCTCGATATAGATCTAACCATAGTTTAAAAAAAGAGAAAACAAACAAACAAACAAAAACACAATCTTTAAACAAACAAAAGCACAAGAATATATAACCAAATTAAATTTAAGTTTGATCCAGATTCCAAAAAGAGACAATACATTTTGAGACATGAAATGATGAATTGAGCAAGATTAAGACACAAAACTCAAAAGTCACAAGATAGTCAAGAATCACTAGAATTAAGTAATTGATGACTAATGACATCTTATATAAAATATGCTATCTAGCCTCAATGTAGAATTGTAGATCCAATTGCCAATGTATGCAAGAAAACAATGTCCACACTATCCGTCACCTGATCACTCTGGATGCACTCAGCTCATTCACACTGTCTGTAAGTCTAACACGGCCACGGGGATTCACTTATATATTTACCAACACAATAAGCCACATATCGGACCGAGCTCGAGATTCTCGCATCAATTCAGAGTTTACAGGCATCAAAATACACATAGGATATCGACAATGACTCACTGAAAACACAATAAACACTAATGTACTTGGTTCTTACCTGAAAATAATAATGACGTGATAAATGCAACGTGTACCGTTGCAAAAAGCTCCATTATATCCAATTACAGTTGTCCAAGCAGAGAGAAAAAGTTGTTTACGTCTGCAACAAGTAAACGCGCGAGAAATAATGAAAGGAGATGAAAAAGATATCCAGGTGCGCTGAGCACTGCGCGCCGTGAGTACGAAGGTACGGTACTAGGCTATAGCTACATCGTCTCAGCTGGCGCTGTTAAAAAGCGATGTATTTCACTCATAAACTACTTTCTTTACGTTGTGTTTCCTTGAAGAAAAAATAAATTGCCCTTAATAGTACAAATTGAAAACAACTATAAGTGGAGCTCCCGAGCAGAGGGGGCCAAGTGCCGCCACACACTCTTTTCAACTACCCTAAAAGTGCCCATTCTTACTCTTATTAGTCTCTGCCCCTATAACTTTCATTTAATTGAAACAACTGAATGGTCCTTTTCACAACTTTCTCAAAAAGGCGGAAGAAGTAGGGTCATTCCCTAATATAATGCCAAATATAGAAGTGGATATTTAACAAATAGTCTTTCATTTCATTTCAAGGTGTACTATAATGCTTCCCAAACTAGGACAGTAGAGGATGTTTGTGAGGGGGGAGGGGGCGGGGCATTGTTTTCAATAGGGAATGACCTTTCATTGTTATCCGTTGTAGTATTACATGAAGGTGTAGTTTATATGAGTGCATATCGGTTTTCTAAGTTTGCTCATTTTATCGTCATTTTCCCCCTCCCCTTTTTTCTGGTTATCTTAAAGAGGGTGGTTTAGGGGTCATTTTCGCCCCTGCCTTAGAACGAGCCCGTGATTTAGTTATTCAAATCTGATAAGCGCCCCTTTCACATTTGATAAGTGCTTTTTTTTTCAAACCAAATGACAAGTGCATGTTGTCCTTTCTAAAAGATGTTCATCTCCTCTTTAAAAAAAAAAAAAACCTTTTCACTTCTAATAAGTCCCACAAACTAACTTTTTCAAAGTATGAACGTGCTCTATCTTAATGCTATAAAATATGCCTTTTTCTTATTCTAGTACATTATACCAAGGACATCTTGAGCCGTATAGATCCTCAGATAGCACTCACTATCACTTAAGTCCGTATCGTATAATAATAATAATATTTAATTTTTATATAGCGCTTAATACAAATTAATGTCTCTAAGCGCTTTACAAAATACTATTACCCCGATCATTGGATTCAGTGCTTGCCCGCACACACTGTGTGCACAATCTCCACTCCCTGGGGAGCATTCCAGCCGGGCGTTACTAATGTGTCTACACTAAAAGTTGCGGTTAAACATTTAATAATAGTTATGTGAATACAAAGGGACTAATGCAAAAATGGAAGGGATGCGTGGCTTTCATAAGATAAATTTCTGAATTATAATGATACATAAACTACAAAAACGTTATAACACAAACATAATCATTATGCATTTTACTTGGCTCTTTCACTTGCCCTATGAGTGGACTTCACATTCTGTCAAAGCCATTATTATCATTATTTGTGGAAATCCACCATACTCTGCTGGGTTAACACGAATAGAGGTGAAAATCATTTTAAAAAAGGAAAACGTGGGCCTTACTCGTTGTTCCTGATTTTGATGATGTACACAATGTCATCCCTGACCATGAGGAAACGTATGCGGGCGTATGACTCGTCAATGAAAATGAATCATCACTAATCTGTACGGACCAAGGAGTAACTCCTTGATCGGACTGTGCTAGAGATTCCACTGTCACGGAAATTTCTTCATTCTAGGTTTTTCTACACCGCTTAAAGTGACTCGATAACATTGTTGAAGGTTGATGACAAAAATGCGTAAGTTTTGTATGAAATGCTACTTATTATATTCCATCTACTGTACTAGCCTTCTAACATGCGAAAATCCTGAACAATTCTCACACCACAAAGATATTTATGGTTTTCTTTGAAGGCGTTACTGTGCAACACCCTCTAACAGTAAATTCTCCCGACCATATTTGAATTTTCCCACTCAACAGTTTTTCCAAGAAAATAAGACATTAGACAAAGTCAAGCTTTTACAAATCTGTCACCAATATCTGGAATGGTACATAAAGCCAATTCATAGCTTTGTGACGATTTACATTCACCTAAATATTGTAATAATATAGTTGGGAGAATTAAGGAATCGATCAGATCAGTTTTTCCCGATATCATTAATAATGCTCTGTTTTCACTTAAACTTTCAGATTACCTTTAATTGTTCATCTAGCATTGAATTCACTACCTTTAATGACACCATTTTCTCTCATCTGAGCAATGTCAAGCCCTTTAAAGGTACTATGTCCCATTTGCAGGGCAAAAAAGTGAAAAGGTTTAATTCCAAAGGCATTTGAAAGATGTTACTAATTTAGAACTTCCCTAAAAAATGGGGGGCTTGAAAATGTCTTTAAGTGGGAAAATAACGACTATTAGTTGTCTAATCGACTTAAGAGCTATAGAGCCAGTAAGTAATAGTCTGATTTTCAGACCATTGTACCCAATGGTCGTACGTTTTATGCTGCGCAAAGATTCAAGGTTTAATTTTGGCCATTACAAAAAATGGGTTATTGATGTAGACATAAAGGTTCATGCAGCCTTTACAGATCATTTTATGTATGTTATTACCAAAGAAGAAGAAAGCCAGTCAGTCACTCAAAAGTGTCTGACAGTGAATTCTAGCAAGTAAACGGTTTTCCTTGCATAATTTGAATATTAGGACACTGCTAATGTTTAACAATTTCTAACAGTAATTAAAGGGCAATCCAAACCTTCTAATAACTTTATTTATAATTTTATGAAAGCAGACAAATAAGATTAATAGAATAGCGAAAGTTTGAAATAAATCAGAGCTATAATATGAAAGTTATGAATGATTTAAATATGAGACTATACTAAATCTATGTGAATCTCAAATTGGTAGTTTGGTTAGGGGATTGTGACGTAGTTGCGGATAAATCTCCCGTTTGTCATGTACAAAATTATCGTTACAGTCATGTCTGTTGTTTCCTTAGTGCATTCTCCCTTCGGGCACTTCTCGAAATATATTATGGATATCATATTATCTATATCATAGGTTATTTATATGCTCACAAAAGAATTGCATTCTTTCATACAATATCTCCACATTACCTTTATTTTCCTGGTGATTTTACAGCATCTCTGACATAGCAACTCATGTATTGGTATTAGGATCTATATTGTAAACAATGAGGTGGTCAGCTCTGGTAAAGCTACATACTGTCTTCCGTTAGCTCACTGATGATTGACAGATGATGTCACAAGTTGAATGAGATCTGGAGCATTTTTTTAGTGTGGAGCTATTAGCAAGTCTGAGAAAGAAAAAACAACTAATATTAAAAAATCTATCATCTATGATGTTTGAATAACAAAATATGAGTTGTATGCAGACCTGCATGCACATCAACAGGAATCAACTTATACTTTGACGTCTACCCAACCGACTACGCACGCGAGCGCGCGTGAGAGCAGACGACACAAAACACGGTCCGCAAACGATATCCCTCTTCGACGTATACTGTCGTCTGCTCCTGTCAGTTGTCGCACACACGTTCAATCAGTGACGGATGGCCGTGGTGGATTCTCGAATGAGACTGACGTAGATTCTTGCAAAACAACGTTTTGACTTTCTAATCAGGTACTTGCGTGGGTGAGACAAGGACTTCAAGTCGGCGAGAAAGTGTTAGGTCTCCTCCCGCGCTTTTTGGAAAAAACACTCATCTGAGTTTATGTTTGAGTCAGGTTTATTTGCAAGCACGTCATTGATCAATGCAAAGGTGTTATTTAAAATCTTCCTCAAGATTGGAAACCTCTTCATTAAAAGTGGATTACCCCGAGTCGTCGTGTTTAACAGATTTAATACTTGGAGAGAAGTTCAGTCTCTTTTCATGCCAATGGAAATTATAATCACTTCATCGCCTGTAGCAGAAATTCGTCGCCCATCTGAAAATGCTGACGATCATCGTTTAAACATACGAGTTTATAAGGCATTCGGAGTGTAGAACGCACGCAATCCTCAGCTATTTGACTATAGTGTTAAGTCGATTTATCAATCTTATTAAACGAAGGACACGGCGAGTTTTGCTTAAGACAGCACGTTTTGTTAATTCGCCCTTTCTAGCCTTCAATAATATAATTAAATTCGATATTTGTGGTTGTAATGGTTATTGTCTTTACGGATGTGTCTTCAACTCTTCACTACTGAAAGCTGCTATTCATAGGAGATAGTACGGATTTAAACGAACTTCCGGGCAATAGACTACTTTCATTTCACGAGTTTTGCCTGGATAATCTACACGCTTCTTTCCTTACACTTGGATTTGTCCTTATCAAGATTTTCAGTGGTGACTTTTGTACTTTTTTTTCTTCTTCAAATGGCGGCTGTAGCGTGCAATAGCCTCGGCGGGCAACTAGCCCTTAGTTACTCCCAACCTCTCCTTAAATCAACCTTCTATCACGATATCTACACCGTTAAAGAAGAAATAGATACAAACTCCAACCATGTAGCAAAGAAAAATGACATTTCAAAGCAGAAAAGTGCATCGCTGCACCGCGGTGCCGTCCGATTTGTGCAGCTAGCCACCGCGAATTTATCGACGACCAGCGATCTGTCGAACTCGAAGGACTCGGGAATCGGATCGAGCGACGACAACAATAGCCAAGGCGAGAATACGATCACCAGGGATGATGACGCGCCAGGAGACGAGGCGGAGGATGATGAGGAACATGTCAAATTCACGGAGACAGCGCGGAAATTCACGAATGCGAACGTTGAGAAGATGACTTGGAAGGAGAGAGGGGAGAGGATGGATAACTGCTTAGGTTGGCTCCGGGAAGAAATGGTAAGTTTATCTTTTGTTTTCTCTTATTTGTTTATTTAATTTCTCTACTCAAGTATAACAAACAGGGCACCATTCTGCTTTATTTCAATCAATTCATCTCAATCGTCCAGGGACGAGAAAATAATGTATAACAAGGATGACTCAAGTGCTCAATGTCAAAAAGCTTTACTTTTATTGTAAGGACCTCATAAGGTTTCAGTTGCTACGTCCAGGTCGCATATACCTCATATCAAACAAATAGACAAAACATATTATATTCCTTTGTGTACATCTCAAGAACGAAAGTTAATACACGTATTTTATTTCCACTTATTAACTCTACCGCAAGCTTTATAGAACTAGAAGGACTTTCAAAAGTTCAATCTCGTACTCGTTGCACTACAGCTTTGACAAAAACCGAACCTAAAGGCTGCGAAACAGTGAGTGCAATTATTGCCCTCTTGTAATGGTGCAATATCTGAAGGCGTGTCTGCACCATCTCGAGATTGCCAAATATCCAGCTATTTTGAACTATCCCGATCGAAAGCTATCCAGCTATTTGCGTCTTCACCAGACCGATACGCTCATCACCAACTAGCTCGAAAAATAATCTCGAGATTGACGCATGCGCACTTCAGCGAATGACTGTACGGCCAGCGCGCGGATTTCTCCACAAACAAATGAGCAATGAGACATGCTCGCTTGTCCAGTGAGACATTATTAACACCTAAGTACAACGGCGAACAGCAAACAAAAAACAAAACAAAGACAAAAACAAACTAGACGAGTAAATGCAGAAAACTGACGATTTGAACGCAAAAAATACGGTAGATGTACGCTGAGCTAACTGAGTGGTATAGATCACATGTGCGCGCTAGTAGAAGTAAACAACAACACGGAAAACCGGAAATCGTTGTGCATGATGGGATCGGGATTATTGACTCCGTACTTCGGTCTGGTGAAGACGCTCGCAAACTATCCCGCTAGTTCGGAAATAGAAGGATATTTTGCAAACTAGACCGAGATATCTTGGGATATTATCCCGACCAACTATCCAGCTAATTTGCCACTTCGGTCTGGTGAAGACGCAAATAGCTGGATAGTTTGCGATCGGGATAGTTCAAAATAGCTGGATATTTTGCAATCTCGAGATGGTGAAGAGTTCAAGTTTGAACCCTAGGGGTGTACCCATTGTATGGCCTAGCAATTATTGGGTCCAAATTGGAAGCTGTGTTTTTTAACACAAGATGCGAGGAGTGTGTGGGTCAATTTCCAGTCACATCAACAAATGCAGACCTGACAACAAAAAGTAATCCCTAGCAGGGTAAGAAAAAAAACGGTCCATTTGGGATTGGTGCGTAGTCACTTGGTCTCAAACATCCAAATTTTGTCGACACGTTCGTAAAAAATGATAAAAATCATGTTGAAAGCAAGCAAAATGTTATAAAGAATTGAACCGCTCGGTTTGAAGTCGGTGTGGAGACACTATGGTCTCAAAATCCAAATTTTGTCGACATGTTCGTAAAATATGATTAAAATCATGTTGAAAGTAGGCAAAATTTATTAGAAATTTAAATTTCCCGATAGGAGTTTAACTAGCAGATTGTCGAAAACGAAGACAATGTGAAGAAATAGGAATAGGGTCCTATTTGACAATTGAGGCCTTGCTGTAATTAATTTGGAATGCGTTTCTCCCCCTCCCTCCCTCTTAGCCACGCCCCTGCACACACCTGCCTTAACATGATTAAGAAGACTTTAATGATTAGGAGACTTTAATTCTTAACCCCAAGGTTGCTGATCAGAGAGGCCTTCGACGTCTTAAATTGATTCATTTCCACCCCGGTCTTTCCTTAAGGTTCCTTGGTCCCGTTCCAAAAGGACTCTTACTAATTCCCGTTTCTCCTATGTTCTCTATTGGAAAGCTTGCCAAAGTTCAAGCAGAACATCGAATGTCGAGGGGGGTATGATCATTCGAGGGTAATGAATCATACAGTGACATTGTCATCCTATTAAGGGGCGTATGAGGAGAGAAAATGATTGCCAAACATGCAGTAGATTCGTAACACTGTATTTAAAGAGAAGGCTTGACTCAGGGGAAGGTGAAACATAATTGTTAGCTTTTTCATTATTCTATTATGAGTGTGAAAGAGTATCAGAAAAATGAAAACGATGGCTCTTCAAGATGCATTAAGGTGAAGATTATGGACCATAACTTTTATGCCAAATATTTGTAGAGTCCCACATACACAAAACTGTGTACAGTGCATCCGACTCGATCCTAGCAATTAAGACTGAGCCAATTTCTTGTCATTTTGATGATTCTAAAACCTCTCAGTATACCACCAAATCTTGAGTGCTACATGGTTTACCTTTCCAATCGATTCCACACAATTTCTTTCACATTGTAATATTGCATGAGCAGAACTCAACTTAAGGCTATTTTTACTGAATATAAAAGAAAACAATAGGACCCTCTTTTGCTAGTCCTTTGCTTATTTTGTTTGAGAACAAAGGAAAACATTTCCCCCATAATTATGTTGTGACTAATGTGTCATGTGTGTTCCCAAAGGGAGAACAGACATGGAACAGTCGTTGTGAAACTTTTTGGCAACAGTATTTGCTCACGCAATGTTCATGTGCAGATACATTGCTTTTGTTCCTCATAAGGTGCGGGTTGTATGCACATTGTTTACTTTTGTTAATACTCTTGTTGTAATGCCTATGTATAATAAGAAACACAAAAGTAAGATATGGATTCTCTCATTTGGTTTAACCAGGTTCGTACTCTTTGAGGAAACAACAACAAATCAAAACCCCAAAACAACAACAACAGCAAAAACAAAAACAAAATAATGAGGTCTTGATGTGTTATGATAGAAGAGTAGAAGTCTCTGGTGGAAACGTAAGCAGTAAAAGAGTCCTTTCTTTCTTGATGTTAAGGAGGGGTAGAGGACATTATGCCCCTCTTGAAATACTTCCATCCAAGAAAAATAGGAAATGCAGCCTCAGGAGTAGTAAGCAGGTTAGGAATCATTGTAAGTCAGGAACGCGTGAATCGTATATGGTTTATTTTCAAATAACTTACATTTTTCTTCAAATATTAGTCCGTCCTTACTGAAAGTATATGGATCACAGTAAGTGGAAATATTTTGCCCCTCCTGAGGGCAACGTCTGGACACGTCACTGCTTATCTTTGCAAGCTTTATCTCGTCTGTCCTTTTCGTTTCCCTGTCTTTTTCCAATTTCCTTGTTGATTTACCTGGTGCTATATTCCTACATGTATTTTGTATATTATTGTGCTGCATATTACTGTATTTAGTCGAACCAATTGTCAATGTTTTGTATTTGAATGTATTTTCAAAATCTCTTGTGAATTCAATTTGATTTCGCCTTTGGCCCGGCTATTTCGCATGTGTTCTTAATCAATAAACCAGTTCAATCAATACCAGCGCCCTCGAACCACCCCTTTGCGAGATTTGGCCTTTACCCTCCAAATTGGTTATCCATGCAGTATATGCTCGGCCTCAGGATGGGCAAAACGTTTCAACTCAATTACGATAGCATGATCATTCTTGTAATTTGGGGATAAAATACAATAGATGATGTCCAGGTATTCATATACTCAGTCATTTGGTCATAGGTTCGCAACAAATCCCAACCCCTCCCCTCTCCTGAATCTGTCTGTCTGTCTCACAATCGTACATCCATTTCTCTATACCGTGCTTCTATTCACCTCCTTGTCTCTTTCTCTAGATCCCTCTTATTTCATAATTGAACATCTCAGCCCCCTCCCTCTCATTCCTTCCTTCTTTGCTCCCCATTCCATTTCCATCGACGGAATACATGAAAATTACGCCTTTCTAGACGCCAGAGAATAGCTCACCAACAGGGTGAGACTGTGTGCCAATCAATATTGTTTACGGCCTTCCCTCTTTAATTCACTGATTTCTGATAATCCATTTTAATCCGGAAAACATCATCGCATCCTCCGAGTCGATTTCTATTTTGGTCAGCAGATGGATGTTTTCTACAATGCTGAAGGTCATTGACAAAACATCAGATGAAGAAATGCAGATGACCGCCGATGTATGGCATCGCCATGTTATTGAATCATTGCAGCATCTTCCTCACGCACCAAGTGAGTCTTAGATTGCATTTTGACGCCCAGTATCCAAACACCTTTGCAGAATCAAAAGAATTTCATGAAATAAAAGTCGAAACGACGTTCTTTTTCTAACCAGGTTAGCCTAAAGTACGGAATTCGTGATTTCTAATGCCTCATATCGAATTTCGAGGAATTCAGGTAAAAAAATTCTAAAATCTACAATTCTTAGATTTCATTAACATTTACTTAGTTTCATAATCAATATTATATGTGATTGTTATTTACGATAGCTATTACGAGTCTCCCAAGTATATTATTATTTCCTTGACCCTATCGAAAGTACGCGTTTGAAATAGTATCTCAGCCAGTATAAAGTCTATCCCTTATGTAACAACTGAATTTGCCTTCTAATTCACTGTAGTTTGTCTACTGTTTATGTAAATAATACTAGTTAATGCCATTGTCATTGAATCGTAAGCCTCTTTTTGCAGCATGCCTCACCGTTAAAGGCACGAAAGGTGTCACATTTTCTAGTGATAGTCGTGTGATTTAAATTTATCATTTCCTTTCTCTCTTGGCATGATCACACATGCTCCCTATATAATTCTGCGAAATTCCCCTTCTAGTACGACCACCATCTCTCCGCCATAACATTTTGATAACACTGATTCCACCGCAACTGAAATCTATTCAAAAGGTGACGAAGATTCTGTGATCTCGAAGCAATGCGGAAGATTAAGCATCTTGTCATATAAATGACTTCATAAAATGCTGATTTACGGGCGCTGATTAGCTCTCAAAAGTTGTTATTATAAACAAAGAGGGAATAATCTGTTCTTCTGATTGACACGACTGGCAGTAGGGCGATATTCCTTTTTCATATCATGTGTATATAAATTCTGAACACACACCCACATACTCGCACATACTCACCCATATTCACGCACACTCACGCCCGCGCACACACTGTACTTATTCTGGATACGCTGGATGGTCAGAGTTGCACTCTTGAAAGTTTGAAAGTCAAAGTCTCAATTATGTATGGAGAAACCGAAGAGAGACAGAGAGAGAGAGAGAGAGAGAGAGACACACACACACACACACACACCCACAGGTAGAGAAAGAAAGTGCAGAGCGACTCTATATTTATTTAATGTATAATAGATTTTCTCTGTAATTACTGTTAATGTTTAACAACATAGTAGGCTATTTCAGATAATTTTTAGCCTATTCTTAGAGTGGTCGTGTACAGCGGAAGTGAGCATGACTCATCAGTTAATGTTATGGCTAATTAACTGGTATATAATTAGATCTAACGATACTGAAACGTAAATCAGTGACGAGAGAAAAGACCAAATATACAGATGTCTGGTAAACTGCCCCCTTAAGAGTTCACTATCATTCGTCTTGGTGAGAAAATGTTAGTTATGTGTAATTATGTTATAAGGATAGATATTTTTTGAAAATTGTGACCTTTTCTTTGTCTTCTTACTGAGATAATAGACAGACGCTATCATTGCCCTTTTATACCTCACATTACAATCCATTTGCGGCCTCATAAAGAGATCAGACTTCAAATCCTTAAGGGAAGGAATTAATTAAATGATTGCGTATACAAGGTTGATTCTAATGTTTCCTGAGTTCATTGTAGGACGTATACTCTCAGTCATCAGGACCTCTCATTTTTTCCTACGCATATTTTTGATAAGAAAGTGACGTTAATGCGTTAAACTGCCTTTACCTAGCCTCTTTTTGTCTTTGTCAAATACTTGCCCTTTCCCATTCATTTATTTAGGATTCCTTTCTTTGCCCTTCTTAGTTTCTTTGAATTAAAAGTCGTACTCTCTTGCTTATGTTTGTTCATTTTAGCCAGGGTTTTTCTTTCTTTCTAATCCATGTATTTCTTACTACCTCACACGGCCCGTCGTTTTGGCACATCATTTATATTCTAACTTCTCTTTAGTTCCACGTTTGCTTGGTTTGTAATCTTGTAGGGAAACATGATACTTATATTTCTTTCTTCTTTTCTGTCTTCTATTTTGGGAACATCGTCTAAATCAAATTAGCCTTTGGGCGTTATGATAACGATCTTTACAATATTAGCTGGCAACACCTGCTGTTACTGATATACTCGCAACAATATATCGTTATGAGCACTTTCGGTGCTTAATGGTCCGATTGTTACTTCAATAATCTCAAACAACATATCCTCCACATATTCCCTTTGGATATTCAACTGCTTTTTATGGCGAATAATTATCTTCCTGAATAAACAAACCTTCATGTTTTGTATGTACATTACAAAATGAGCGCTGTAACCGAACCAAAGGGTAATTTTGTGTTTACACCTTTAAGCGGGCGATAGAAAACAGACCTTCTTTATTAATTATTTAATAAACTACTTTCATTCTCAACCTCAGTATTATAGTGCATAGGCTTTTGCACTCTTATCTAGTGCATTTTGTAATGTCTATAACATGATACTTTTACTGTTCATATACCGAAAAAGTTAAGAGCCTATAATGTCAGATTCATTTAATAATGATTTCATAATATGGATGTTGTGAGGTTTAAATCTATAGAGCAAGAGGATAAAATCCCTTTAACTGACGCCATGTAGAAGTACATGTAGTTTCGCCTTGGCCTTTATCTATAAGGTGAATTGTGAGGTTACCTGGAAGCCCTTCCTGTAGCTTACATCATCGGCCTTGTCGTTAGGTGTCATCAAGTTCTCTTGGGAAAAACCACAGGGGTCGCCAAAGAACCCGTCTCCTCTAAAATTGATTTGTATTGACACCTCTTCGTTACACATGGTAAATTCAAATGTGCTAGATCTAATACCTCAGAATAACTGAGCTTACTCATAGCTCTGACAGCTTAACAAGCCATGGCGTAAGACAGGGAGGGTTAAAGTGTCAAAACGTAAAAGTTGATAGGCCTATACTTAGTTTCGGATCTGGAATCCTGTTCCTGGTTTTGAGACCACCACTCTACCGCTGAGCCATGACGGCGTATCATTTGATCGGGATTAGCTCCAATGCATGAACAAATAGAAATGAAAAAATATATATCGCCAGATTTCGAGAAAAGGAAACATTGAATAACATACTTTCTCTTTAAACATGTAATGTCGTTTCAAATGTTATCAAAAGTGTGTTTTATGATTATGTTAGTGGATTAATAATCTTGGATTTAGTGACACATATTTTCAAGGAGGCGCGATGCTGGCTCAGTAGTAGAGCAGTGGTTTTGTAACCGGGAGGTCCCGGGTTCGGAACCAAGGTGATGCGCTAGGGCCCTTTGGCAAGGCAATTATCTTCATTACCAAGTCCCTCGAAGAGGACTCAAAGCAGTCGGTTGCTTACTTTCAACCCCACACATGCTTTCTAACAAACCTACCAGCCCTTTGTATCCATATACATAGAGAATAATATTTCACTTACAATACCTGGTATTATGTTTCGTGGTTGAGGTAACGAAAGGGTTGCGATCAAAGAGAAAGGAAGTAAATTTGAAGAGGTACAGATATCCGGGTAGGAAGGATCGAATTATTAGTGTAAGGATTTGGTTTCCGACGGTTGGTTTATATATATTGTACAAGCAAGTCTCTATCCAAATAGAAATATTATAGGCCTTAAACAATCGAGATAGTCACGGGACATTTTTTTTTTAACTGGGAGAGGATGACTGCAAAATATGCAGACAAGCACGCAGCCAAGTTTCGAAAAGGAACCACGATTTAAAATGTTGTTTAGATCATTTTGTTTACCCAAATTAAATGGTTCACAAACAATTAATATATTTCCAACAACAACACCAACAACAACATAAGAGACAGCAGCACCATCACCAACAACAACAAGAGTTAATATTCCATATTATTTTTGATAGTGCCCTTTTTTTCCTTTTGCCCCTTATTCATGATATATTTTTTCCCAATTCGTTCCTCAATATGTCAATCTCCTGTCTAAATCAAAGCACATAGTTTATGGCATTGTCCTTAGAACATACACAGAGGGAAAGTAGGGCAAATACGTCATTCCGGCTCTTTTTATTGGAAAGTTTTATTGTTTCAGACATGGATTGAGCGACCTCATTCCTGCGTGATAAAAGCCAGGTGCCAATGCAAACGTTTTGTTTCCGTTTAGAGAATTTCGATTTCGAAGGTATCGATAAACTGTCCCTTAAAAAGAAAGTTATTTAAAGCATCTCTCCTCATTCTCCCCTCCCCCCCCCCCCCAACCCCTCCTCCCCCTTTCCTTTCTTTCTCTCACTCTCTCTATCTATCTCTGTGTTTTCTCTTTTTTGTAATATCTTCTGTAATGTTTTTGTGTGAGAGAATATTCAAGGCTAGTTTTCGTAGATATTTTGAAGGTCTTTATATCCGGTGGTTATTTATAAATTAATCTTTGTTTACGAAAGAAACACTTGGGTATTTAGTGAACGAATCAACATGTTGTTCTGAACAGAATGATCCTATCTGAACAGAATGATCCTATCTGAACAGAATGATCATATCTTATTTTGTAATGAGTGAACATCCAGATAGATTTTGTTTGAAATTAAAGACAATTTATACGCTTGAAATAACGAAAACCGGTAACATCAAGCCCCCTCACACGTCAATATATTGTAAAATATTACCATAGTAAGTTTACATCAAAATACGTTATCATACTCTTTGAGTCTCTCCTTTATGTGAAGGTCGCCTGTCTACAGTGGCCACTTTTTCGCTTGGTCGATCTTAATCTTGACGGTAGTTATTATTCCTATAAACAAAACAACATTTACGAATAATTTTCATTTTCCATTTCTATTTTCGGCAACACCACTAAATAAAATTGGAAATGCTACCTTGCGTGAGGGACAAAAGTGGTTTGCCCAATATTGTGCCCCTCCCCTCTCTTGCACCCCTTTCCGCCCATCTATAGATGACGTTCCCTTTACATTCCCTGTCAATACTGATCATCTAACGTTTATCATCGGGTCTTTGCCTGCCGGGTCTGGTCAGTTGAGATGAGATTCGATCAGATCCTTTATATAGCTTGGCCCTTCCGTATAACTTGACAACAACTTCCTTGATGCCTTTAGTGCCTGAGAAGTGACTACATGGTATGGCCAAGTCACACCAAGGGGTCCGACACTAGACCGACACCAGACCGAACAAATCGATACATTTAGTACCCCTAATGACCAGTTGATGAATCGATCGGTTTAGATTCGGATGGAAAACGTTTTGCCGATGTATCTGACGTTTAAACCAGTTCGTAGATACAATTTGCGCATGGGCAGATAGGGGCCATTTTTACAAAAATTGAAAGAATCGAGATGATAGGTGGATTCGTGCTCATGAAAGTTATCTAATCCTTATTCGCCGGCGGTACATTCTATGATACTCAGGTGGAAGTATTCTTCTCAAGAGGGCAGATAAATTGTATTCATGAAGCACCACCATCAATTTGACAGTGATTTAAAAATAAAATAATCCACAAAGTAATACGTCGCTATGTCTAAAGGATTTGTGGAAATTAGAGGGGCCGTTTGTGCCAAAGCTATCTACGAACTGATCTATTATGCAGGCCGTTTCCGAGAGCATTACTAAACAATGACTATTTTCCCCGTCACACTAACGAGACTGATTTGCAAAATGCATTCTATTAATGTACACTGATTTCTGTGATGGATTACTTGCCTGATATTGATTATTCTGAAGAAAATTATAATAAAACTGAACTGAAACTGAAACTAAGACTGGCGTTAGACCGATAAATAACTAATTACACTATTACTTTACCTCCATCAGTCGAGAATCGGTTGGTGTAAAGTCGGTTTCCATTCGGAATGTGACAGGGGAGATGCGAAGTAGGTCAAAGTTTGATCCAGGCAGAGCTTATGCAAGGCATGTTGTATCACTTTGTTGCCTTTCCCTACCCAGGTGTGTAATGGGGAGCGTCCCCGTGGTTGGATTAGAATGTGCGCGTCCATTAAAAACAATGACTGGAATACTCCATAGGGGAGTGGAGATGGTGCACAATATGTCCATAAAAGCAATTGAATCAAATGGCAGGGTAATCATTAAGTGCGTTGGAACGACGTATATCGCAAAGGCTTACTAGAAAAAGTGGGGAATTTTATTTTTAAATACTTTATTCTAATGTTCGTACATTTCATTGGATGATGACGTAGATATTGAGATTGCCTGCGGTTGATTTTTTAACGAAAGTCTTTGACCGGTTGGTTAAGGTGACAAATATTGCATGGGCGGACAGCTTGTCAATCAGTGTAGTTGCACAGGTGCACAGCCAGTGTACTTCCCATACTTCCGTACACATGTCAGGCGCACTCTCCTTATTGGATTCTTGAAAGGTGTATTTGAGATTATGTAGGCAGCATAAACCTATTACTCTGGTTTAGTTTGACACCATTAGGGATGAATCCAATATTTTATAAAATAATAAAGATAATTTAGGTGCACATTGCAACTTTATTTACATCACATAAGCTTCAGGGGTGGGAGGGGGGCAAGAGTCGGGACGACACTCCCAAAATGTTTTCTCCTACTCCCTTCCCAAGTACGAGATAACTGCGTTTATTAATTCATAGAAAGAAGAAAAAAAACGGAAATTCATTTAAAGAAGGTGTTTCCGTGGAAATGGATCCTCAATGTTATAAAAACCAACACTGCACATTATTATATTGCTGTCATTAATCACGACCATGCAGTTGATGACATTTCGAGATATTTCACTATACATTTTCACTAACAATGGTTTTACGTTAAAAATAACGCATGTTTGCCTTTTGAATCATCTTTATCATCATCATAAATGGATTACATTATCTTTGCACGTAGCCACGTACACCAAGTTCTGTACAAACATAATGTATGACAAAGGTTAATTCATCATATTCCAAAGGTTGAATTGAATTGTTATTCTTAATTCAACTACCGTTCACGTGCAAGACAGCCTGAGACTTAAACGTGTTTAGCTTTCAACTGAGTATCAAGTAATCTGTATTATAATTATCTATGCAGGGAAAATGTCACACATTCAAACAGTGTTATTATGTTTTACTATAGGGACCAAGTAAATTTGTAACTTATAGGCAATATTGCGTCAACGACTCTCAGTCTTCCAGGCGCCGTTTTACTGGATTCTACAAAGTAAATGCAAAATGAACAATGGAAATATTATTTCAATTTACTGGCGCATGCACTAAATTCTCTTTTTAGGCACGATGAGCTGAGCTTAAGTATTAAAGGAATATGAACGATTCCTTGTGTTCAACTGGTAAAACTGACATTAGAAAATCGAGTTCAAGTATATTTGGTTATGGCATTGAACCTTCCGAAGTGACACACACGGAAATGTCATTCCGCGGTTAGGAAAGTAGATCTTACAATTTCTCCCCTTAAGAAAATATGACCTTTTCTTAGTAGAGGAAGAGTGTAACTGTCAATGTGTTTCCGTGTCAGTGGGTAGGGGAAGTTACACTGGATCTAAACAAACATATTCACTGCAAGGGGAAAAGAAGATTCAGAAAAGAAAACATTTTCTCTGAGGTTCAGCACCCCGCAATCCACAACGAATTTGTAACAGTTTAGTTGTGAGTTTAAACGCAGCAACTCAATATATATTGCCTACATTTGCCTTAGCAGGTGTGTAAAAAAAATCTTAACATTGATCCGGAAGAAATTCCCCTCTCCACTACGATGTAAAATATATAAAATATCAGTTATGCCAAATAACAAGCGGGGCTAAACACTGGATCTAAATATTACATGATCACAGCAAGGGGAAAAGAAGATTCAGAAAGGAAAAGTTTTTCTCTGAGATTCGGCATCCCGCATTCAAGAGCGAATTTTAAAAACTTTAGTTGTAAGTTTTATAAACGCAACAACTAAGTTGAGATTGACAATATTTGCCTCCGCAAGTGTGTAAAAAAAATCTTAACATAAATCCGGAAGACATTGCACTCTCCACTACAATGTAAAGTGTAAATAATGTAAGATATAATATCAAATATCAAGCAGGGCCAAAAATAAACTCTGATAGAAATCATTATCTTGTTTTCAATGAAAAGGAAGAAATGTATTCCAAGATGTTAAAAGTTATTTCAATAGCAAAGTTGATTTGTTTTTGCATTTCTCATATGATAATAT
Source organism: Strongylocentrotus droebachiensis (assembly GCA_035222895.1). Taxonomy (NCBI): domain Eukaryota; kingdom Metazoa; phylum Echinodermata; class Echinoidea; order Camarodonta; family Strongylocentrotidae; genus Strongylocentrotus; species Strongylocentrotus droebachiensis. The sequence goes on along the minus strand of JAVYIG010006655.1, from coordinate 12,632 downwards.
ATTTTTATGCTAGTATAATAATGGACGTAATTTGTAATATTATATGTAAATTTACACCACGATGTGATTCCGGATAGATTGTTATCCGCAAACCCGCGATTTGGGAAGAAACTGCAACATGCTCTCTTTGTCATGAAATGAAAGATTTGAAATTTGAATCCTAAATTAATCAAATATTTACGGCAAGTTGTTTCAATATAATTTCAAGAAATAAAATCTCTGGTTTTGCCAAAAGCAATCGGGAAACATCTCAGCTTTCCGACCGTCTTTTGCATGATTTGCACAATTGGATAGTTTTGCTGATGCAAGGATTTTGGGTTGATGAATGCTTTCTGAAATACGAGTAAATTTTATTTTCCATTTATTTCTTCATCTTGTATCTTGCAGACAAAAATGAAGAAACAGGACCAGAGTCTGATGCGTCAATTCATGGAACTGCGTTCGACCATTCATCAGCTCAAGCAATCAAGTACTCAACAAAGTTTGAGAGCAACCTACCTGCGCAACCAATCATCATGCACCAATCTCGGAGCATCCGCCCAATCAGCGCGCAGCAACACGCCACACCGCCAATCACATTCGCACTCGCGGAGTAGTCTCCGCCCACTCGGCGCAACCAGCCAATCATCGACGAGCAGTAACTTGTCTTCCATGCAGTTTCATTCACGCGGTAACCTCGATCACGCGCACTCAAATCTAAGCGGGAATGTCAAAATGGGGCAGAGCCTCGCGCACCTGGAGGACACAAGTTTCGACATGGACAGTTATTTCGGTGAAGTCGATTTGGAAAACGATTCTTTCTATGACGATGACGACTCCGATGCCTTTGTCGATCTGCCCGATGGTATGGGTGGTAGTCCCGTCTCTGCGCTATCGGAACAACCTTACATGCCTCAGTATCGTACCCGGACTGTTTCTTTGGTGACACCGCATTACATTGGTCGACCAACCGCGTCGGGATACCTTGCAAGGTCGAGATACATGTCGTTTACAAACGCGAAAGGGAGAGTGGAAAGCGAAAGAGCAATTTTAGAATGAAAGTGGTATTGGTATCCATGGTATCCATGAAACTTTGTATAGACAGTCAGAGATTGATTTATTTTAGGTATGTAATTTTATATATTTCAGTTTGTATATACTTGCTTTTCAAACACTAATAGTTTGTGTTTAATAAAGTGCAGCACGTGTCATTTAATAGATTAGTCATTATAATACATAGGAGAGTATAAGCTTTCATCCATTTTGGGTTTATTGGGTAACAATACAAATGGAAATATGAGTATTTATATAATAATTCTAATTATAATACGTGTGAGTATTACCTTAAATTGCCACACTCAGTCACCACAATCATGAGAGCGTATTGTCGTTAATTTAATCATATACGACATGGCGCCGGACTTTATGAACAGTTAATGTTCCACTGATTTCATTCGGTTGAAAGGTCATTTGATTGAAAATTGTAAGCAATTCATAATTGAATAACACGTTTTATACGCGAAGGAAATAAGTATACGATTACCCTCATACTAGGGAAGTATATCAAAGCAATTACGATTTTTTTTTTTTGTGTTAAAGTGTGTTTAGTTTCATACCTAGCCTCTTGATTTTAAAATTAATCCAGCGGGATACGACATATTGAAGACAGTGACAGGGCCCTGGGGATCAGCACAGGGGATCACTAGGAGATACAAGTGGATCATTGTTTTTATAATTACACCAAGTTGATATAGTCTATATAGATAATCAAAGAATTTTCCTCAAATACCCAACAGCAATATGATTCAGAAGTTTGGAACTGCATGCATGGAGAGTATATTATTCCAACATCTTTCTAATAATAATAGTAATGTCGTGATGATAACAACTGATACTGGGGCCTCCATGAATTCCGATCTACTTTTAACAACTGAAATGAACACATAACACACACTTCTCTCGCATCATCCGTCATTTCCGTGTACTTGAGTTATTTTTAACACAGTTCTGATTACATGGTATTGTCCACTTCTGATATACGTCTTTTGATCTAATTACTTCATAAGAAAGCACTGAATATCAGTGGGATTCAATATACGTGAGATTGTTATGAATAGCCGTGGCTCAGTAAGTGATTCAGAAAGCAAATGATGATTATGTTCATGGATAAAGCTAATTGTTCGTTTATTGGTTTTTATTAAACACTGATATAAAGAAGATGTAAACACATCCTTTGAATGGACACTGCCTCATCCTTCATGTTCATGGATATGATTAAGAATTGTATGGACATGTGCTATATTAGAGAAGGAGGAAGATTATATAATACAGTAATATGTAGTTGTATTACAATCATCAACATTTGCCAGTGTCGTCTCGAAAATTGGTAAACATATCAAACATGGGGGTAGCAATCCTAGCTTCCCGGAGGGGTAGAACACAACGCAAATTTACTCTGTGGTTGTCAGCGCTTTGCACCTCCGACCGGGGGAACCCCCTTGGGTATCACGTGATGCTAGGTCTGCCACTGCTCGAAACCCAGCATCAATAATCAATTACCAAATAGTGTGCTGAGAAGAAGTATAAAGGCATTCTACGTACGGTGTTATTAGTTATAAACACTATCCTTGCTCTGAACAAATGAAATTCAACAAGTGGTTCAATATACGTGAGACGACACTGTTGTTATAAGTCGATTATATACATCGATTTGATTTATCTGATCGTTGGTGATGTTTCTTGTTAAAGGGAAAGTCCACCCCAGGATTTTTTTTAGCTGACGATATAGACCTAATAATACCATGAAGAATGATACAAGTCTCATTAAAATCCATGATCACATAACGAAGATATATCGACTTTTTTATCGAAAATCAGCCCCCCCCCCCCCCCCCCCAAATGCAAATGCGTTACATGGGCATGAAACGATCGCCCAAAAATAACCGATAGTATCGAAATTGTGACGTATGTTGCGAGCTGCCTTCTTATTTCGCAGACATTCACTTTCGCTTTCACTTTCATTCATGATTCGTCGTGTCAGTGCGATAACAGTGTACCGCGAGCGAAAGTGAATGTCTGCGAAATAAGAAGGCAGCTCGCAACATACGTCACAATTTCGATACTATCGGTTATTTTTTGGCGATCGTTTCATGCCCATGTAACGCATTTGCATTTGGGGGGCGGCTGATTTTCGATAAAAAAGTCGATATATCTTCGTTATGTGATCATGGATTTTAATGAGACTTGTATCATTCTTCATGGTATTATTAGGTCTATATCGTCAGCTAAAAAAAATCCTGGGGTGGACTTTCCCTTTAAACGAGATATTAGTATTTGTTATATATATTTTTGACAGACGTTTGAATAAAGTATTGCTCATTTAAAAGCAGAGAAAATACCAAATATATATCAATGCGTTTGATTGTTTTTTGTGTATAGGTTAACAAGTGTAGGTCAGATATAGAATAATTCGTTTTGCATCAATACTGGCAACGTTGAACAACATCTGCGTTGGATGAATGAATGCCATTTCAAATATGAATGGACGATGGTGTTGGGGTGGGGGAGGGGGGGGGGGAGTAATATCACAATCACTGTTTGTATGAACTATTCATTCATAGACAACAATGTCAATAATTTATATACAATTCATAAAATTAGATCATCATGATTTAAGTGACCTTTATTTGTGAGGAAAAGAAACGAAATCTCGTCGTTTTGAATGATGTACAATCGAATTTTTCATTTGAATGAAGAAAGCTAAATACAAATCAGGACAGTGGACCTGGTATTTGAAACATAGATGTTTATTTTGTTGGCTTGGCATTCGTGTCTTAATTTAAAAAAACGGATTGCCAATTATTTGAATAGAAATGGAGAAAAAAAAGTACGATACAGATGAGAGCCTGATAAAGAGATATTTCAGTTGCTCGGCTATTTACGCATGGGACAGACACTAAAAAAACGTGATTACCAAAACATTGCATAATACTCTGTAGGCCTTCGGCAAATAAAAACGGAATCTGTAGGAAATGTTAATAATAATGATAATAATAATACAAATACAAATAATATTGATAATGATAATAATAATAATAGTATAATATTAATATCAATGATAACAATAACAATAATGATGATATTCTGGGTTTAGATAACAATTAACACATCTGCGATATCTCTAATCGCTTTACAGAATACACAATGCATTATAATATTCAACATAATTATACTGTACATCCTTCTGAGAATATTGACTTTTTTGTTTAGGTTATTAATAAGGAATATAAATATTAATCAACTGCAAGTTATGGATTTTTCTAAAAAATAATGAAATTTCACAACATTAATATAATGCGAATACGATTATGAAGACAGATCTCGATTAGATTTCAATTCCCTATGTGAAAATGGAAATAAGGTTTCAAAGTTTCTTGTGATGTTCATATCATTGTTTAAAATCAGGATAACTAATCCCTAATGCTTTTTCCTGATCATGCTAATGTGCTGATTTTCGACGATTTAGTTTCTGTCCAGTGAATTCCCTGAAGGGTGCATGTAGTTTCCATGAATCGCAATCCCAATTCAAATAATGAGTGGCCTTCGACACTATAATGTTCTTTTCTCCTTTTCTTTTCTGTTGTCTGATGGAGGTAGGATGGTGATAATTATTTGCGTGTGTGGTTGGTCCATGAGCGTTCCATTCTTGCATAAAGGCACGGCACAAAGCTTGTAATATCTTTATGTCATAGGTATCAACATCAATCTTCTCACGCTTAGTTGCATCTAGAGAATACATGCAAAAACATAGTAAAAGGAGAAGTAAGAATCGTATTGGTCGGTTTCTGGAGAAACATCCGGAAGCAATCATTATGGCTCCTTTTTGACAGACTTTCATGACTTGTGATAGACGTTCACTTCCTGTGTTAGCCAGTGCCTTGGTAATTTAGAACATGGACCTACGATCCTCTCCCATTACCATGTTTAGAAAATCGAGGCTTCACAATTGGTTATCTTGTCCACAGTAAGACCATGAAGCATGATTGATACGTTTTTACTGCATGGTTAATCGTCTTAATTACATAATGAGGCCAGAGGAAACACTATTTAGTCTCCGATCCTTCATTCTGCACAAAGTTTGGCCTACGTTTACACGATTAGGGAAGGTTGGACCATCTTAATATAGAGACAAACAGTTTATGACAAATTAATGTTCCGGCGACAATCCAACCCTTAACTATATTCCTAACCCTAAACCTAAACTTAAACCCATGTTCAATTCTAACCCTATATAATAAAAAACATAATTGATGCTTTGTTTTGTTTGGCTACTCACCTTAATGACATAATGGGGCCATAGGAATAAAGTACAATGTGTCCCTTAGACTTCGATCACCACATTATATTGCCCCTTCTTATAGGGAATGTCGAACTATCTTGAAGAACAGGGTAGAGGGGCAAACTGGTTCTCAACAAAATATCTTGGTGGATATTCTACCATTAGCCTTACATTGTACTTCTAACCCTAACGGTATATCTAACCAAATCTAATCCAACTTTAATCCTATATTTGAAGATATAAACATGATAAAGCCCGGAAGACTTGTCGCAGGAATCACGTCAGAGCACAAAAACAAATACAGTTATCTCTCTATCCTTCTGTGTCAAATGAGAATTCATCGAGAATTCATCGAGAATTCACAGAAATAGTAATAGACTAATTGGTATTGTTGTTGTTGTTGGTGTTGTTGTTGAGAGAGAGAGGGAGAGAAAGAGAGGGGGATAAGGTGTGGGAGCCAGGGCGCGCAAGAAAGATCAATTAAGCACAGCATAATTATATTAACTTAAGAAGAGGAAATACTTACAAGCTTTCGTTTCCCTTTCACAACAATATTAAAACAATGTCCGTAACTTGACGAGACAACCAATTTACAACTATTTATAAAACATCAAGGATAGTATCATTAATATAACGTGATGTCAACGCTAGACCTGAATTGGTCATCAGCCAACAACAGCGAGTCAATTCTGATCTATTTATGGACAGTATTCATGCCAAACTCATTAAATTGCTCCAATGTGTATTTAATGAGGGAAAGAAGGTAGTGCGTACATTTCTGAGGGGGAAAAGTCATTGGCGAGTTACTGGTCACGATATTAGAACGGTTTAAATTGTCTAACAGTTTCACCGTTTTGTAGATCATCTATCCTTTACATGTACATTTTACCAGATATAAAACTTAAACTATCCATCCCCTATACTCCCCTCCCCCGTCTTTCATCTATCAATCTAGCTGAACCCCCCCCCCCCCCCCCCACACACACACTCTCACACACACACACACACACACACACACACGCGCACACGCACGCACATACACGTACTGTTTATCTCTTTCTATCTTTTTCTATCTCTTTTCCCACACTTATTCTCAAATTTAAAGTAAAACTTTTAAGTGATTAATTCAAATTCAACAGGTGAACAGAGAGAGATAATCTTTGCCCCTTTCTTACCCATTTCTTCTTCACATCTCAATTTCAAAACGGTCATGAACGTGAATAAACTGTACTGTGGGAAGCAACGGCCAAAGTACTGGCAACCTGCTTTTACATATAACGGAATTGTAGGGAACCGGTGTCGACACTAACTCATGGGAAAGAAAATATGCACACTGTATCTGTACACATTGAAAATAACACAACATAGTTTATATAAAAAGGACAAGTATGAAAGGGGCTTCACCCATCTCTACCCCCTGACCTCCCTCTGCACAAATCTGCAGAATGTTATGGTTTCTGTTACGTATTGATAAGCGTACAACTTAACGAGATTATATTTCTGACACCCGAAATGTATGATTATCCCTGGCGACTGTCTCTGTCAAGAAACATAGGAGAAAGTACCTCAATTGTCATCATTTATCAACATAACGCTATCTTCAGGAGTCCCACCAGTCATGCACAATAGCATGCACATGGTCACGCACAATGCACACGCACATGTTTACGCACATACACACGCACATTATGGACAGGCACACAACACGTATATGCATTGCATGGATTCCATGGGAATTATGATAGCATCGTACAACCACGCATATCCGCTTTCTTAAACTTAATATTTGATTCCCAATCAAGTATACTATTCGAGCAGACACTCTGATGGACAAATATTTTGATAGATAATCCATTGCTGGCATATTTTGTTAAAGGGCCTGACGTAGGTTTGAAACGAATGAAGGTGAAATAAATATGTAGGCAAACATTAAATTCATGTCCTCATTACCACCGAAGAGTCCTATTAACTTCTTGCCTACCACGGTAAATCGAAATAAGGGGCCTTCTTAGATAGCAGGGCGATTGCCACCGAAGATGTGTTGTACAACTGTCAATATATGGGCTTTATCGTTTATACATTGGTCTTTATATAGGTCGGCAAAATAATAATTGGAAAACATATTAAAGTAGGGCCTATTAGCATTATTGGAAGATCAGGAGAAAATATGAGAAAATCATAGCAGATGTATAGTTCGATTTAGAACTTGAGGTCGGAATTCTGAATATATGTCAGGAAAACTAAACAAGATATATATAAACATATGTTTATGTATAGATGGAGCATATAATATATATAGTTGTATTTAGATGTTGTGGTTGGAATCCTGAAAACATGTCAGGAAAACGAAACAAGACTGAACTATTGCACTTTCATTTTCAACATGTACAGCTCAAGAAGAGTAAAAATATTGATAATTAAATAAAGAAATTATACGTACTTCCCATATACGCTTTCACAATCATACAAGACACTTGAATGACATAATTATATCAATCACAACGGCACCTCTCGAGATTGATATTTAATTCGAAAGGAAAGAGTGTCTAAAAATAAATAACTATATTTATGCTATTTATTTGGCTCACGATAATTGTTTTCGTTTATAAAAAGATTTTGCCAACAGCAATACTTAGGAATAAAGGCCTACGAAAAGATCCTCTCTCTCTCTCTCTGTATGTAGGCCCACTTAGGTAGGGGTGAATCCAGGATTTTTTTTTTAAGGGCGTCAATATTTCTCTGCTGACCAGGAACAATACAAACAGCAGCAACCACATCAACAATAATAAGAACGACAACAAACAGCAAGAACAAAAAAGGTGAAACAAAAAAACAAAAACGATAGGGCTCGCAATTTTTCACGATTATTTGCGACCGAGAGAAACAGTACAAAGTCATGTAAGTCTGACTGGAGGCTTCATTCCTAAATCTCTAATCCCTTAAAAAGAAACAACTATGATAATGAGCAATGACTCAACAATGCCATATGGGGTCAAGATTTATATATATATATATATATATTTTTTAAAAGGCCTCATATCATTTAAAAACAATTTTGAAAATCATTTTAACCTTTGAAAAATAATTGTAAATGTCATATCCCTGAATCTACTACGTCTCGGTGATATTGAACCCGAGAATTTAATAAACCGGGTATTGAAAATGGTATTATGCGAGAAGTAGACATGTTGTCTGAGGCTTAACATTATCTTTTTCTAATATACCTGCAGGGTACAATTTATCATAACCAGTAGCATTTAGGCCAATTAGTGGAGCACTGCATTGGGATGGTTTCCCTAAACGAAACAAAAACAAAGCAAAGTACACTCAATGAAACAGAGTGTTCTTAAGATGATAAGAACAGATTATAGTCTGCTAAATACTCATGTGAAATGTTTGTACCCGAATGGAATTTAATCTTTTTTAGATGAGATTGAAGTGTTTACTCTCCTGGATAAAATGGAATGTCGAGTGTTTCAATATCCGTGGCATCAACGAGAGAATAATTTTATGAATTTTCCATCATAATTTCGATACGGTTTTTCCTCGAAATCTTTCTCAGTTAACAAATAATAATGTGCGAAGAGAAACAACATCTTGTATTGCGCAAGGAGAAACAATTAGAAAAAGTAACAATTTTGAATTCATGCAAAGCGCTTCAGACTTGATGTGTTATCTTTCAGTTTTCTTATCGACGAGATTCCTCCGCTTTTGGTAATTGAAAATTGGGATTATATTTTTGAAAGTGCCAATTTACAAAAATGTATGATTAAATCATCATTTGGTCATAGTCGGATGAAAACAAATTTGTACAACATATGCCAAGGATAACCACCATTTCATTTTTGTTTTCCTATCGATATCATATACACATGTAGGCCAATATACATGTATATTTTCAAAAAAACGATCGCAACTTTTCGTTCGGATTACGTAATACGTCTAGCACGAAACGTCGTGTTCTTTTAGATCCCTTGTTGACCATACATTGCGAGACAAACGAATATCACTAGCGATATTACGTACTACGTCTGGTCATGTTCGCACAATCCAATATGTAACACACAAAACTGTTGATTTTTTTTTTTTTTTTGGTGGAGGGGGGGGGGGGGGAGAATTTTGAAAGCAGTTGCGATCATGGTCAATTTTTGTTCATCCAAGGTCATTATAATATCAATATAATATAATTATACAAAAAAGAGAGGAGAAGAGAGAAGGCATTACGGACGAAAGTATACATTTTTCACAGACATAGATTCTGCTAGAATTAATGGGTACCCCTCAAGAAATTGGGTATTATTTGCTTAAAACGATTTTGTGAACTCGCAGATTGTTAGAATTAGCAATCCCCAATTAAAGTCAGAATAAGGAAATAAATGATACTCGAGTCTATTTTTGTTGATAATTAACTAGGTTTCCTCGGGAGTTATGTGTGTTATGAGTGTTCCAATTACAGATACTTGGTTTCTTTTAAACAGGTTTCTTTTTCAAGTTCGTGTAAGTCTTCGCATGCATGTTATGAAATCATGCATAAGGAAATGTGTTTTGTCATTTTTGAAAACAAGGCATCTATTTTAAGATGTCTGAAAACAGGGCATTTTAATGAGCTTTCATCATCATTAAACGACTGATAGAAAGAGAATAATTTTTGTGCTGGGTTTCTTTTGGTTTATTTTCAGCTATCTGTGGCATTGTTACTAAAAATTAATGAGGACAAATATTCGTGTATACTTATGAATTCTAGGTATCATTAAAATCCCAGTTCTAACTCATCCAACAGATAGAAAAGTCGATAAACATGTAAAGGGAAGCATGACCTCGCGGAAAGAAACGACGAAGAGTGTGTTGAGGTTACAAGGGGGTGGGTAGATGGAAATACATCGGAGAAATACATTGGAGTATGGTTATGAAGTGTTACGGTTACATGTATACGTTTGCATGAAAATACGTAAGAGGTTGTGGAGACGGAGTAAGATTTGGGGAAGTGGAGATGGATAATTGCAACACTTCATGTATGCTTTATTTCGTTTGTTAGAATTACCCGACTTTGTGTGAGAGTTGCTGATGTACGTGATGCCTTTAATAGATTATTTAAACCCCTGACAAACTTGAATATTATATTAAAAGGTATCCGTCAAAAATATATTCCATCGCTATACTAGCCTATACTATGGCAAAACTAAAGTGACTCTCAGGGACCGTGCTTTTGCTATTGCTGCCCCCAAACTATGGAATAGCTTGCCAATAGAAATACGAAACACTCCATCTCTCAATGTCTTCAAATCCAAATTTAAAAAATATTTGTTCAATAAATATTTTGAGATCATATTTGTAGAATTCAGTAAAAATGGAGCTCTGAACCAGCGTATAGCTGACTATATTTTGTATAAACGCTGCGCTATATAAATTTATTTTTATTATTATTATTATACTGTTGGAATATTTCACGTCTTTTAAAATATCATATCTTGACTACTCGCATTGGGTTGACCATTATAAATGGCTTTTAGGTCTGAATGAAACTGAACTCATTTGATGCGATCTCTACGGGGTATTAACTGGAATCCTATATACAAACTAATGACAAAGGTTTAGGCCATTATCCTCGTTATATGACACATCCTTTGTCGGAAGAATCACTTTCACTAGAACTCATCCTTTCATCTTTCAACGCGCCACAAATTATCGGAAATTGATTTTGATTGGCCAAACTGATCTAGCTCGTTAAATCATTCAATAAATAATTATCCGGGTGTGCTGAAAATTGGCTTGGATGAGTAATTTTTGAGGTAAACAAAGATTATTCTAGTAATTATGATCAGTCTAGGCATTTAGGGGTTATTACACTTTAAGTGATTGAATTAACCATAGCTTTTCCAAAGAAATGCATTACCGTATCTGGCTGAAAGGTATAACACCACCGAGTATTTAAATTAAAACAGGAAACATGGACTAGATGTATTGTTTTACTTTTAGATCGAAAAGCGGTAGATAAAGAAAGAGAAAGTGAGAGGTTTGCAAACGTAACATAATCTTAACCATCGTGTTAAGATAGCTTTTTAGCGCTTAGAGACTTCGGTGGTAAGCGCTTTATAAGTAACGTTTTTATTATTATTATTATTATTATTATTATTATTATGATGATTATATCTTAAAGGTACTATGTCCCATTTGCAGGCCAAAAAATGAAAAGTTAAATTCCAACTGCATTTGAAAGATAATACTAATTTAGAACTTCCCTAAAAAGGTGGGGCTTGAAAATGTCTTCAAGTGGGAAAATAACGACTATTAGTTGTCAAATCGACTTTAAGGCTATAGAGCCCAAAAGTAATAGTCTTGATTTTCAGACAATAATATTGTACCGAATGGTCATACGTTTTATGCTGCGCAAAGATTCAATCAGCTTAATCTTGGCCATCACAAGAAGTGGGTTATTGATGTAGACAAATGCTCATGTACCCTTTACAACTCTTTTCATGAATGTTAAATACCAAAGAAGAAAAAAGCCAGTCACTCACTCAATAGTGTCTGACAGTGAAGTCTAGCAAGTAAACGGGTTTCCTTGCATAATTTGAATATGAGGACACTGCTAACGTTTAAATTTCACAGATAGGACATACATGACATATTCATAATTCCTGCAAAGTTCTACAGAATTTGAGGTTGGCTGCAAAAGGGACATAGTACCTTTAAGTGATGGTGATATTTGATATATAAAGTAAGTTCGCTGCAGTTTAAGTGACAGAGTACATACTAATTGATCAGAAAAAGACCCACAACAGATTAAATAAGACATTTAAATAAAAGTATCGTCCTTTACCTCAAACTTACATTGATAAAGAATACCTTAGAAATATTGAAAATAACACGCAAGCGTCATGAACTTTTGTTTTCCCCACACCTATAACATGGCTTAATTTTTAATCCGCAAATGGATTAAAATGCTTGATATCGACTTTCCTTCATTTCCGCCTTTCGCATGGTGATGAGAACTTGAGAGCAATGTACTTTTATTTGTTGAAAACAGTATCATTACAGAATTACATCACTCTCAATAAAGGGATTAAAAAGGGAGCAAATATGTTAATCTAACTCAATTACCATAGCGATTGGATTAACGAAAGTAAACAACACAATTTTCTGGGAAAATGTTGAATTATATACCTAAGAATAATTTATAAATGATTTATGGCATTCACGTCATAATATGTGGCATAGGCGCCGGAAGTGGGGGGGGGGGGGGCAGGGGGGGGCAGTTGCCCCCCCCCCCCCAATCAAAAAAGTGGGGGGGGGGGGGCAAAACGCATTTTTGCCC